>JAIUZE010070397.1:0-150077 GCA_022085475.1 Heliosperma pusillum
GGCATAATTGAATCGACCGATCTTGTGACCTTAGAGAGCTTTATTGCATGATAGTTGATTACATCCCTACCCCTGAACAATAATCCTAGTGAACCTGTGACCCTAGACTTTTAATCTCATTGTTTTCAACCTTATTAGTTTGTTATTGCTTATAGTTAGTTATTGCTTATTACTAGTTGTTATTATTATTAGTTATAGTTGTTATTGTTATTGTTGTTATTTATTGTTGTTATTGATTGCTTTTAGTTTAGAACTCAATCTCAAACCCCGAAATTGTTACCTTATAGACGAACTTAGTTTAACAGATTAGAATATTACCGCCTCCCTGTGGATTCGATACCTTGCTTACCGCTGACTATTAGTTAGTAGTGAATTAGGTTTTACTTTGATTAAGGTGACGCGACTTTACCCTTATCACGTGCCTCGAAAAAATCCTCTTTTATATATATACTAGGTGGAATACCCGTGCTACGCACGGGACATTTTGTATTTATCTCCAATTAAACTATAGTATACCCTAACAATAATATCCATGGAATGTTTACGATCATAAATAAAAATTATGGCGAGATAACATCCATGAATTGATTACAATGATAAACTTCTAGCAGCTTGTCTCAGTGAAAACGGGTAATATCGGTCACAAGCTGAAAATGGATAGTGTCCCTCTCACAATATGCAAGTGTTGAGGATAAATGGATCCCCACACTTGCCCTCTCATTAACTGATAAACTAAGTAGATTAACAACATATAAGCATTAAGCAATACGTCAATGTTATTACCTCTTAACTATAAAATGGTTTAAATAGATATAAAGCTTTTAAACTAAATTGTATTTTTCCTGTTTGGTTTGATTTCGTATAATGCATCAACATTTACATGTTTTTAAATAAACCACAACAACCAGAAAGTTCAGCTGATGGTTGAAATTTCAAGATCGATTTTATACACTAAGTTGCTCGCACAAATGTTCTTTGGCTTAAAGAGTAATTGTAACGACATAACTCCCCATACATGTTATCAATATTTTACTTGAGAAGTGAGGGGCAGTAAGATTTGAACACGTGATATTTTTGGTCTTACCCTTGATGGTTGGTTTGACTCCAAGATTGAATTGGTTTATACTCTAACTACATGTACGTCGTCGTTAGTCGTTACTTTATTATAGGGGTGTACAACGTAGCGGGCTAGCTCAGCCTAGCCCGCACCTCTGAGTACGAAAATCCATCCCGGCTAGCCCATAGCACAAAACCCGACTTTCCCCACGGGCCAGGCTAGTGCTCAAATTTATCTAGCTCGTCCCGATCTCAATGCTAAAACAAATAAAACACAAAGGCCCCTCCTGGCTCGGTCTAGCCTGCTACTCTTGGGTTGGGCTCGAAGTGGAAGAAGCTAGCTGGCCAGTCCGGTCTGATGTTCACACCGTGTCTACGCTGCAATCTTTCAGCCCAGCATGCTCCCTATCCCGGCTTACTGCACAACCCTAACTTTCAACGGGTTATTATAACCACTTTTAATCTCTTATTTATTATTCTAGAACGATTGCTTAATTTCCCTCCCATCTCCTTCACTTTTCCCCCCGTTTTGTTTAATGTTTACCACTCTCATTATTAACTATTTGCTTTGTCTAATTAACCACGGTGTAGTTTATTAGAACTTCGAATTTCACTCTACTAATTTGTGTTTCACGTAGTGCGATTATTAACTATTAATATTAGTGTCTACACCCTCTCCAAGTCTCCATCATATACATGGTTTGGTTTTCTCACAATAAAACACAGTGGGGTAACAATAATATGTCAGTATGACAGTATTATTTATCATATCAAAAGTAAGGATTAATATATAAGGTTATTTAATGTGAATACTCCAATCTATTGGGTTGCTTCTCAAAATACTCTTAACTATGATTTAACTACCAATATAACCAACTATTAACCCCATTCACTTTTAATAGAATTGACCATTTATTGACCTATAATAGCAGGTAAACCTTCCTCATCATAAATCTCCATCCCTTTCCTCTTCCATATACTAAAAAAACCCAGAAAAATCCACTTCAAATTACCATAAAAATCAATTAAATACACACAAAACCCCTAATTAACAAAATTAAATATACGACATTACAAACCCAGAATACCAAATCTCTCAACTATCACTATTGCTTTTCAGACGCAACACCAAATCTTAGCCCTTACACTGAATTCCCTGATTGCGGATGCCTCCTGATAGATGAACCATCTCAACCATCACCTAAGGTGATGGTTGAGACCCATATATTATAGTTATATTCTATTATGCCCCCTCAGTCGTATGCCCATTGGCCTGGGCTTGAAGAGTGGTTAGTGCACATGCCCCACATACCATGTGCTGGGTTTTCCACTTTGTGAGTTTTTGTGAGTTATTGGGGGCTGCCAGGGTTTGAATAATTGTCTCTATCCCCATTATTTCACTATTATTTTCTCTATCCCACTTTTATTATCCCACTTCCCTTTAAATTTTATCCCAATTTAAATGACTTATGTGTCACACTATCACTATCTTAGTATAAACAATTTTAAAGGAATTAATCTTGTACATTTAAAATGCCAATACTCAATGTTACGACTTACGTATCACATAATAAGTGGGAGAATGCATTTTGGGTGTCGCGTTATCAACTCTCTACGTATAGCTCAATGTCCGAAGTCGTTTGAACTATCTCTATGAGAACCAAAATGTTTTGAGTGCATAGATTTTTTTTTTTTGCATTATTAGATATTAGATTCATATAAATGAAGCACAGAAAGTACATAAACATTAATTAAGCATAACAATAAGAAGTTCCATTCTCGTTTTTGTCATGACCGTCACCCGTATAGTAAAAAGTTAACTTTTGTGATAAAAAACATATACTCCTATGCTAAAAATCTTTATGTTGAGTATAATAAGGCTTTCATAGACATGTTCAATGCCTATTTAATTGACAATTTTCTAAATGTGGGAGCTCGAGTCAATTTACAAACTTTGATGATCGCCAAAATCTAAAAAAGCCACCACACTACTCACTACAACTTATTGGGCTAGTATAAATTACAAAGCGACAATGTTGTAACTACATCTTCTCGCTTTCCCGCGTTCATCTCCTTTAGTAATCTTCACAACCTATCAACAAAATTATTAAGTTAGATGATGAGAACTTAATTATATGATAATCAATATATGGAGTAATTAACGCATAGAGTTGTTGATAAAAGAAGATTATAAAAACACTCAAAATATGGAGTCATGGAAGTACAATTTGTGGAGCCATAAAGCCAAGAAGGACGACTAAAATATCATTAACAATGGCAGGGTAAGGAATAATCATTACTATACATCCAGAATGATCATTTTGATTTCGTAAGCATTAAGGCACACTAATTCACGAATCAAGCACTCACTAGCAATTGTCAAGAAAGAAATTTTAAATAGTTTTAATGATATTTGATTTGCTGAGGTTTCTATATTGTTTCAAACAATTTTTTTGTTGGTTATATGATGATAATTAAGCTACTACTCTAATTTGACAATGGAAAAGCAAAGCTTTTAAATAGTTGTATTTCGTAGTAACCTTTATGCACATCTAACACATAAAGTATTATTTATACTATGTATTTATATATTACCATATTAGGTTCATGAATTAGTAAATAAATAACCGGGATCGAGAGAGTAGTACTCTATAGTTGCTTATATTTACGGCGAATTATTTTCTCTTTACTCAAAATTCTTGTCTTGTATAATATACTCCATTCAATTCACAATGTTCATGGAACGTCGAAGAGTCAAGATTTACGCCTATTACTTACCATCATAGCTCGTTATGTCGGTGTGATTATCTTTTTTTGTTACCATAAACCTTTCTTGGCCTGGACTATACTGTAGATACCTGCAAGATTATAAAGCGTATTAAATTGGGGGAGTTGCTAACGAAATTGAAACAGTATGCATATAGAGTAAACAAACAACAAACAACCACAATAATAGCATATAATATAACATAAATATTAAGGTGGAAAATTACCCTATGAAAATGTGCCAAAGGCTGTTTATATATTATGGAGTTATGTTTAGAAATAGGGTAAAATTAGTCAAACATAATTCTTATCTTATACTCCCTCCAATTTTACATGTTCTTCCCTTTTCTTTTGGACACAAGGATTAAGGAAATCATTTTGGACCACACAAAACACACTACCCCACATTCAATTAAATTTGGACCACACAACTACTCACAAATAAGGAAAGAGGGAACATCACCACACTTAGCTCAAAATGGAAAGAGGGAAGAAGATGAAAAATTGGAGGGGGTACTAATCTTAAATAAAATAAATAGATAATGCTTACCTAAGCCTAAGTATACTCACATCAAACGTGCATAATGATAACCTCTGGTTGTATAAATCTTTTTTTTTTCCATAGTCTCTTTACGGATTAGTTTCAACATGGCTAAAACACTTCAAAACTAAGTGTTTCACTCTATCACTCTATTAGTGCAAAATTGCAAAATTTAATCTTTTCACTCTCTAATTAGTATTATTATATATATACTTCATATAATATTATTGAATTGATATCTCTTATTATATATTGTATTTTAATATAAAATACTAATAAGAGTCTTAATGATAACCTCTGGTTGTATAAATCCTTTTTTTTTTTCATAGTCTCTTTACGGATTAGTTTCAACATGGCTAAAACACTTCAAAACGAAGTGTTTTACTCTATCACTCTATTAGTGCAAAATTGCAAAATTTAATCTTTTTACTCTCTAATTAGCATTATTATATATATACTTCATATAATATTATTGAATTGATATCTCTTATTATATATTGTATTTTAATATAAAATATTAATAAGAGTTTTAATTTTGTTGGAGACTCTAATATTGCTAGAAACACAACTTTTAAGGTGGGAGCTCGAAAGTCATTCATCGTTGTTGGACTCTCTAATATGGCTCAAAAAGTTCCTGTTTTAATTATATAGAATGATGATTCATAAGGAAGTTTTTCTTTTTTTTATTGTTTCTTCTTTTAATTATAATTATAATCACAATCCTACTTATATATGTAATTATAATAATATTACCTTTGATATTACATTTAACTTATTGATTAATCACCCACTTACCTCACTTGCTTTTTGTGAGAGTGTTTGACCCGTCTAAAGCAAGACCTTCTGCTTTATCTATACAACAATCCTTTTGTACGAAAGTCACAATTAAAGTACAAACTAACAATTTCATTATAGAAATCAATAGAATTACGTAGTTGTATTTGTACAAATTAACTTTTTTTTAGAAAAAAAAGTATGAAGATAAAAAAACGTAAAAATACTTAATATGAATTTAATTGGAACTAAAATTGTAAAGAAATCCTTGATTACTTCATAAAAAAAAACGTAAAGTTGGACATATAATTAAGATTCTTAGTTAATTATCTTTCTAACTATTTGTTTTAAAAATCAAGTAGTTCGTACAAGTTGGAGATTTTAAGTCTTTCACAAAAGTTGGAGACTATGTAATCGCTCGAAAAAAGCTTCCTTTAATAATATAGATAGATATATTGATTTATGAGGTTCCCAAATTTTGAACATATGAACTTTTGGTCACACTTACATTGTTACCAATTGCCTTTCAATCAAAATTTATTAGTTGATGGTTTATGGCCAATCAAAGGGCATAGTCTTGCATAAGGTAAATTTCCATTAGTCTTTGTATGCATCTAGTATATAAACACCTCTTGTAACCCATTGTTATTCATCAATAAAATTCATAACCTTCAATAAATCTTACACTTATCCCTTACCTGAATAGGATAACCAAGCAAAACTAATGTTTTTAAAGCCTATAAAATATTCAAAAATCTAAACGAATATTCAATCCAAACTTAATATTTGTATTGCATATATGAAACACAAATATCTTTTATGTGAAATGGTAGTTGAAGATAAGTAGTAATATTAATATTAATTTCATTATTTCAAGTGTTTTTCTATTTCATTAATAAAACAAAGAAAATTGATATGTTACTAACTACAAATGCCACGTTTGATAAACAACAGTTTAAGTGAAATCAGTAGAATTCCGGCCTAACTAGTAAATTGATCAATCAAGCTACTATTTTTCAAGTGTTTGATAAACTGCATATTTTGATAGCATATTAGTCCACATCTACTGTTTTTGACTATGTTACTAATTCATTATACCTGCACAGTTACACGTTCTAAATTCGAGACGAATATGTTATATGTTTTTATAATTAAGTGAAATATTAGAAATACATTAAGTCGGTTTAGAAACTCCTATTTTGCGGCCCATTTTATTTGGCACTCAAACCCTACTAGCTTCCCTTATTTAATTCGTTGTGTATTCAATAATTAAACATGCATATTTAAACGATTAAGATGAAGTAAACTTATTAGAGAATATGTACCCGACGACCGAAGGGTCTGCCCATGGACCAAGCTATTAGGTAACCAGCAGCATTAGGAGAGCCATGTTCTTGACCATAGATGAGTGCACCCCTTGAGCCATTGTGTGAAAACCGGGCAGTTTCTCCAGCATTAAAGGAGTTGGGCGGGGGCGTAAAGAAGCTCCCATCCCAACTTGTGGTTGCGTAAAGCCTTAGGGTTCGGCCCCGGTTATTTCCCAGGGCCGCAATCACTGATGGTGTGTTACGACGCTCGGCGTCAGCTATTAAAGCCTTTGCAATTTCCGTTGACATTATCTCTTCTACCTCTGCTTTCTCATTTTCGGTCATTTCATTGGAAGCCATTGAGAACGAGTGTTAAATCCTAGTATAAATTAAAATTTAATGTAAGTGGGCGTATATTTTCGATTCATCTTAAGAGAGTAATGTTATAACAAAAGCCAGAAAAACAAATAGAAAACAATAAAGAAAGCAACATACAAGTCACAAATGTACGAGGTTCACTAACGGAGTAACAATGTGTTAGCTACGTTCACATGACAAAAGGAAAGATAATTTTTATTAAAGTTAAGCATTTTACAAAATAACAGCTTCAGATTCAAAAGGTTGATTTAATAGTCAAAACATGAGATAACCAAGAGACATAAAATACCTTGAGAATTGAGATGGGAGATAGAATGGGAGTGACGAGTATGTAAGGTAGAGACACTTAAACACTACACTTTGATTTGGTTAGATAAACTTAAGGTGATATTTATAGGCCGAGTTGTACGTCCGAGTTAGTTGCTAAGACTATACCCACTCTTTTTTTTAGTTTTTTTAATATGACGTTTTACTTTTTTGAATTAAACTTTTAATTTTATTATTAACAAAAAATTATTTATTCAAAAAATTTAAAATTATTAAATTTCTTACAAAAAAAAGCTCTTTTATTAATATATCATACAAGTAATATTTAATCTTATATTTTAAGAAATATTAAAGAGAAAGTGAGTGTCTCGAAATGTGAGAATGACATATATAAACAAACAGAAAAAGTACTTATCAACAATATCGTAACCAGCCAAGGGAGTTAAAAGGTAGATAAAAATGTGATTAAAGTGATGGTCGTTCATAAGAAAATAATGGTTCTAATTAGTTGCTTGTATAAAATCTTCATACAACCGATATTATGTTTCTATAACTAATCAGATTTTTATTTCATATATTATATACTATATTCGTTTTATGTTTTAAACGTATATTATTGTATTAATAAAAATTGTGTATTGTTAATAATAATGTTCAACAGGCACATTTCTTGAGCAATGAACACATACTCCACGTTTTCATTGATATTGTCGTTATCGTTATCGTTATCGTTATTGTTATCATTTGATTTATTGAATTTGTTTTAATTGATTTGGTCCCATGTGCGCAAATTGTAGTAACCACTTAAAAATGAGAAGCTAAATAGCTAAGGGGACCGTGGATGAATGGCCATCGTCAACTTGTAATAATACTATTATTAAATTTGCGAAAGTGACGATTAGTCATTAATTAGTCCCATATTTTGGTTAATTGTAAGATTAATCACTTTCAATTTTTAATGTATGAGTAGTAATTAGACCCTATAATTTTGAGTAAATGTAAAATTTACCATAGTTATTTTGATTTTCAACCAAAATTGCAACAAAAAAATCCATTTTATTCATTTATTCAATTTATCAGTACACAATAACAATTATTAGAAATTTTTAAAAAAATTGTATGCAATTTATTATATATTTTGAAAAAAAAATTAATGAATTACATGAGATTGAAAATTTTTGGAAGTGATCTCATTTGTATGTGAATTGTATTAAAATTAGTAAAAATATTCTAAAAATTATGTTAATAAATTTTTGAAATATTTTTAAAATATAAATAATTATTTTGTGTATAATGAACTAACTTATATATATATAAAATGGTTTGATGATATGATTTAGGTTGAAATAACAAATTAAATTTGTTATGGTTATGGGGCCTAAATGCCTAATTACTACATACATTTGCAATTTATGACGCTTAGGCCCTCTTCTTTTCAGCTTAATTTCAGCTCGTTTTATTTCAGCTCGTCTATATTCAACACAGTTTAGTTTAGTTTTAGCCAATCATATTCAACTAATCTCTTCATAAAATAAAGTCTTACTTCAACTTCATTCACTTCAAATCGGCTTCATTCAATTTAATTCAATTAAGCTCACCTTCATTTACCTCATTTCAGCCGAAAAGAACAGTACCTTAATCTCGGAATTTGCCAAATATAATCAAGAATTTATCTTACTTGTTGTTGATAATGGAAGATGATGAGATTATATCAAGGTTTGTCAAATTCTTGAGTAAACACTTCATTTTACTTGTTTTAGTCTTAATCTCATCTTTGTCGTCGTTATTATTATTTTTTTGTTATATCAAACCAAAAATCCTCCTCTAACGTATTATAGTTTTTAGTGTGGCCTATTTTTTCTTTAATTTCCACATTTAGATCTAGTTAGTGAAATTATTCCTTCTCCAACGTTCGACCTTACTTACCATTCACTATTTTTTTATATCAAGCAAGGTCTTACAAATAGTTTATTTGGTAATTTAGATATTGATATCTAGAGCTAGTCGATAACACCAAAACGGAGACATGATACAACATCCCATGATATGGGAATACAATATTGTCGTATTTTATACAAAACTTCAAATAAAAGTTCAAATTGTATAATAGATGTTACTAAGGCCTTCACCTAGTAACGTACATTATGTCTTCTTCGTCAATGGACACTTTCCCGCCCCACCTAGTAACCTAAGTGGCGGAGCCAGAATTTGAACTTAGGGGGAGCGAATGACTAATTACATAAGGTATTACATTTGAAATTTTTTCATAAAACTCAACTAAAACTTTGAAAATTTCAACCGCCAAAGGGGCGAGTGCCCCTGCTAGGCCCCGTAGCTTCGTCACTGCGTACATTATGTCTTCTTCTTCAATGGACACTTTCCCACTCGACCTAGTAACGTACATTATGTCTTCTTCGTCAATGTGCACTTCCTCCCTTAAATGTCATCATCGTCAATGTGCACTTCCTCCCTTAAATGTCATCATCCTCACTTAGTAACGCACATTATATATGTCTTCTTTCATCAATGCGCACTTGGCCCTTAAGC
The DNA here is from genome assembly GCA_022085475.1 of Heliosperma pusillum. Classification (NCBI taxonomy): domain Eukaryota; kingdom Viridiplantae; phylum Streptophyta; class Magnoliopsida; order Caryophyllales; family Caryophyllaceae; genus Heliosperma; species Heliosperma pusillum. Next base: position 9,637 of record JAIUZE010070397.1, read on the forward strand.
CATTGTTTGTATTGATAAATTCGAAGGAAGAGGGCCGGGATTAGAAGGATGTGGAAGGAGTCGATATCTTGTGTTTGTATAGCAAAGTGAAGGTGGAGGAATTTGAACGGAGAGAAAAATGCAGCCCTTTATTTCCTCCGTATGTACTGAATTATTTTCCCTCCAAAAAAACGAAAGATTTGGAGGAAAATCTTCTCTCCGCATTCTCCTTCCATTCCTTTTTTCCCTTCCCTTCCCTTCCCTTCCCTCGTATTAAGGTTAGAGCGAGTTTGAGCGAATTATTGTGTGTTATTTCATTCATCAACCACAGGTTTTATATTATATAGAGCTACGATTATATAGATATATAATACGAAGTATATTGAACTAGATAATGAAGGTTTGCCTTTTACATTCCAAAGTACAATAACTATGAATACATGTACTCCGTATATCATTAGAGTAATACCCCCCCTCAGTAGTCCTCACAGAAGTATAACACCTTTTTCCGAATCCACATCCATCACTCCAATTTTTGTATCCAAACCTAAATGTCATTCGATTCATATAACGGTATTAGGAAAATATAATTAAGAAAGAAATATAAAGAAAAACGAAAGAGATATATTATCCCGACATAATACTCCGTAATATTCCATAGCGTTTAAATTGAGCAAAATATCTTATTGTATAAGAGCGATAAAATTTACGAGAAGAAACAAGAAGCAATACTACAACAATACCTCTCGATCGATGAATTACACAAGAAAGAAAGAAGGGTCGAAGTTGAGACCGCTCACAGTAATTCTGCCTATAGAAAAGATCATGAAAGAGGCGATCAGAATGGTACCCGAATCCATTTACAATCCCGAGTTTCCCAGATATTATATAGGTTGATTTGGTAAGTAGTTGGGATTTTTTCTTTTTCGGGAGGGAAGAGTTGGTTCGAGAACTCCTTGGTCTCCCCTCTTAGTAACTTCTTTGATGAGATTTAAACCACAAAGCATGCATTTGGCCATGTTTAATCTTCAAAAGCCCTTCAAACTCCTTAGGTGATAAAGTTATTAGAGCACAAGCAAGAGCACAAGCAAATAATGAACACTTCTTTGTCTGAAGAGGATTCATCAAGTTTTCATTACAAACTCTTCCATATCTCCACATTTGCCTCTCATATTTAGCTTCAGTTGATATGACAATCATCAGCATTCGACTCAACGCCTCGTATTCTCTACTGGATAGTCTGATATGCTTAGCGTATTCTCTACTGTAATGCTTACGATGTGCAGGCCAGTGTTCGTCAACTGGTTTTCATACAAAAACCTCCTAACTCCAGCAGAAGCAGCTGTTCCTTTGCTAGCACAGTACAGAAACTTGTACAATGTCGCCTTGAAAATGGCATCTGTTGTCCGTGCGTTGACTAATAAGTCAAGTGATATCTTCCTTGGTGCTTGTAAGGAGACTGGAGGGTGGATACAGTAAAAAGTTGTAAACCGTGTACGGATATGACTCCATGCTCGCTCATAGTTCTCTGTCGGGTTTTTGAACATCCTCAATGTCGATGCAGCAATATAAGTATAAAATGTTGCTTCAGCCTCGACATTCGTTGTGGGAATAATATCCCTAATTCCTACATTACCCGGATAATTCTTATCTGATAAGAAGTCAAAAGCAACATCTGAAGCTATATTTGGAGACAAGTCTGTAATAGCATCGGCAAATTCATTATTTTTTCTGTAGCGCAAGTTGTAGGCTAGTACAAACAATGCTCCTGCAGTTTTCCTTGAGAATCCGGAGTAAAGACATGGAATTGTTTCCCTTCCAATCTCCGCAAGCCTTTGAACTGTAACCTTTTCCAAAAATACCGCCTCTTCATATAGCAATGGTTGATCATCATCAAAGTCATACACAACTGTTTCCATTGGTGCTCGAAAATTCTCAAATCCTCTGAACGCCTCATTATTATAATCTATTATACTCGTATCAATCTTCATACCCGCAATTTTTTTCTCAAAGCTAGTTTGTTGATTAGCGATTTTTCTTTGTGCATTTTCAATCAGTTCATCAATATCCCAATTCGGAGGTGTTGGGCCTGTTGAATCTGTATTCAGAGGAACTGCATCTGCGGAACTGTGTACGCTTGTACTGGGATGAAAATTTTTGAACATACCTTTCAAAACCTCCAAGTTTTTCGACATGTTCACAGCTACAGCTTATGGGATTCTAAAGTCTAAACCAGTCTATTGAGGCCGCTAAGCCTTTACTTGGAAGATGAAAAAAACACCCACTTCGAATGCAATCTGAAATAATAAAAAAAAATAGATTTAGCTTTGGCAATGTTTGTCCTTATTTCAATTGCTATTTTTACACAATATAAGATGACTTGCACAACAATAACGCTGTCTCTAATATTAGAAATACGATTATATATAATAAAGATAAATATATGGTTCATCATGTTCGATATAGTTTCCTAAACATAATATGTCGAAATCTGAACAGATCTCAACATCTCTCTGACAATTAATTAACTTTATAGAGTACAAACTATACTCGAACTCGATAAGAAAATAATAGCACCATTCATCCACTACATAGAAATTGCCCTCTAGATTTTATGCATTGAATAGAGTTACATTACTCTAAATTCAGAGATTACTTATTCTTCTTTGGTGAAAAATCACATGCCTTATACAATGGTGCCTGAATGTATAAGTGTTGTGTTACTCAGGCTCACTGTCACGGTGTCAGAACGAGGACGATACGATGTCGAGTGTCTGATGCGCCATTTTAAATATTAATCAACAGGCAGATACAGTCAAACAAGTGTCAATGAGCCATGGACACGACAGAGATACATCACGTTTTGTATAGTTTTAAACTACTCAAGGTCCATGCAAAGAGAGATGAAATGTAATTCCTCTCTTTATATTAAATCAGGGCAATTGCCTCCTTTATGTCCATAATTTTTATTCTTTAAAGTGTTCTTATACATCTTGGTACTTTTTGTTTTTCTCGTTCTACTCCTAATTGACACGGTGTTTGTGAAACAACCAAAAAATGGAGTGGGGATTTTTGGTTCGAGAAGGTGGAATGGAATACACAAAACTTTGATATCGGATTGTATAGATTTAGGGCTCGCTTGGAATGTAGGTAATTACTAGTACTACCAAAGTAATATATACTCTGTACCTTGAAACGAGAGATAAGAAGAGATTAGTGTTTAGTGGCGGTTGTGGAGGGTGAAAATGGGAGATGAAGGAGGAATCATTTCCTTAATCTAGAGGTAAAACGTTACTTATGGGAAAGGGTGGGTAACTTTTCCCGAGCAACAATTACACTATCTTCTGCATTTCTATCTTCCACTTTCCGAGCAACAATTACACATTTTACTTATTTCTATTTTCCACCAACATCACTTTCTTCAATTTTCTAGTTCATTTTAACTCAACTACCCCGTAATAATTACCTCAACTCCAAGCAAACCAAAACCACGTAACAATTGATAATTGTTTGGTTTGATTACTTGTTACACTCTAGGTACGAATTATGTCGGAAACTTTATAACTATTTTTTAAAATTTATTTAGAATCCATCAAATATCTAATTCCGATCCAAAATCAGGTAACCAAACCCTAATATCCATCAAACCATTCCATTTCATTCCAAAAGCGTAACCAAACACGCCTAACAAATCTTTTTCGGGAGGTACTTTCCTTCTTACGCACTTTTTTTTAGCAGCAAGTCTCTCTTATGACGGATATATCCGTCGCAGGTCAAATATCTAAAACTTGGGTAGATAAGACAACTAGACAAGCCTAATTCACATATTGTTATGATATTAATTACATGATTAATCAAATATTTGTTTTCTTTTTCCATTCACTTGCTATATATTGTTATGATATTAATTACCAATAATTTTTATATAAGACAGGTTACGCTAAATTAGTGTAAACCGCCTTATAATTTTTCCTAAATACTCTCTCATAATTTCACTTATTAACTACTCATGTTTTAGGAATGAGAGTCAAACGAAGCAAGTTACCATGCGATAATGAATAATGGATAATTAATAGAAGACAAAATAATTGAAAAAAAAAATCATTTCATTAGAGTGTGATTCTTTTTGCTACACAAAATTTGGTTACATAGATGGTTGTGAGAAAATGATTTATTAAGAAGAAGGTTTATAAATTGGGAATAAGAATTGTCATGCATTAATCATCCGGTAAGAAAATGCGATGCAATTTTTTTGTAAGTGTGCACTCCCATTACTTAAGCTCTGGGTCCGCCACTGCATGTAGATAATAATATTTGACATGTCACAAGCTCGTGACGGATATGCCTGTCACACGCGAGAATTTGTATGTTTTGAGGCAGAACATATTTCACCACTTAGGATTTGTGTTTTTTGAACTAAGAAGCAATAAATGAGTTAACAATTTAAGAAACAATCTCTTCTAAAATGTTCAAAAATGGAAAAATATAGTGAATCGAAAGTTACATGCAGGAATTAAAATGAGAGAGAAAAAAAAAGATACAGTACCTCGGCTGCAGAAGATGTTAGAAGATATTACGGTATATTGTAATATACCGTAATCAGAATAATATTAGTATTACGGAATAAGTTATAGTATGCTACTGCGGTTAGAAGATATGATAATTATCTTTATATCTTTGAAGTAGTATAAATGTGATACCATTGTAATTCTTAGACACACGAACAATTATCAATAATAAGACGATTATCTTTATGAATTCCTCCTTCTATATTTCTAATACGGCTGGTATCAGAGCCTCTCGCTCTTGAGGCCTAAATACGTGAAATTCCGCTGCCTGCCGATGGACCTATGATATACGACGTCCATCGGCGGGATTTCATGATCAGTAATATACAAATCATCGTCAAAAAAAAAAAAATCAAATTCGTGGTGGTTCGTTGTGCCATTGTTGTGGCGCTTAATCCTTTGTTGTGTTAACCACTTGCTTGTGCATTGGTTACGTGGGTCTTGTGCAAGATTGTTGTGATTATGTGTGAAGAGTTTGATTCATTGATTGATCAAACAACGTGACATGTCACATGTTTGTGTGTGCCGGAGAATGAAAAGATTGGTGTTCTCCGTTGTTTGAATTGACGGATGTTTTTTTTCGTTAATTAAATTTCTCAAGTTCGAAAAAAAAAAATGGCGTTCTCGACAATTGTTAATCGACTATTTTCGATGGGTTCGAAAAACGATGGCGTTCCCGTTCGACAAAATTCATTTTGACAGGTTCGAAAAGAGTGGCGTTCCTGTCTAACTTCGAAAATTGAAGATTGGAAAATTTGAATTTTTCTCTTCCATTTTTTTATTGTTCATTGTTTACCTTGCAAACCCATGGAAATTTAGACAAATTACCATGGGTTTGAGGGGGGATGTTAGAAGATATTACGGTATATTGTAATATACCGTAATCAGAATAATATTAGTATTACGGAATAAGTTATAGTATGCTACTGCGGTTAGAAGATATGATAATTATCTTTAGATCTTTGAAGTAGTATAAATGTGATACCATTGTAATTCTTAGACACACGAACAAGATAATATAGAAATATAGAAGGAGGAATTCATAAAGATAATCGTTTTATTATTGATAATTGTTCGTGTCTCTAAGAATTACAATGGTATCACATTTATACTACTTCAAAGATCTAAAGATAATTATCATATCTTCTAACCGCAGTAGCATACTATAACTTATTCCGTAATACTAATATTATTCTGATTACGGTATATTACAATATACCGTAATATCTTCTAACATTATTAGGAATTGAGAGACGAGAATTCATAAGGGAATTGTATTATTGAGTTGTATTGTTGATAACATAGAATGATCGGTATTTATAATACCTTACAATAAACCCAAAGTATTACCAAACCCTAATGACAGCCGTCGTACCGTAGCCGTCACCTTGACGTCTTATACGAAACCCTAAACTCTCTAACATCCCCCCTCAAACTCATGGTAATTTTGATAAAAATTTCCATGAGTTTGCACAAACAATAAAATAAGCGAAAAAAAAAAATCAATCTTCATCTTCTTTGGCTTCATTATCATCTTCATATTCGCAAGGTTGATAAGATGAACGAGTATAAAACTCGTTAGAAAATTTCTTCGAACAAGAACGTTAAGCTTTTCGGACTTGTCGAATATCAAATAATTTGCTAGGAACACTAATCGAACCTAAACAAATTTCAATAAAACGGAAAACTTTCCGTCAAATTCAATAATTGGAGAACGTTAATTTTTTCGGACTCCAAATTTAATCGCGTAACTCGCCAGTCAAATTTTGAACCACCTTGAACGAATTTGAAAACTTTTAATTTCAAAGAGATTGAAATTGATGATAGTGCACGCGCATAAAATTTAGGGGATGACAAAATCAAGACAAAGTATCAAACAAATTGCCTTTGCTTTATGACTACCATTATTTGTTAGTGTAAGCAACCTTGGTCTTTGATGGAGACACAAGAGCACACCAACATCTTTTTTTTTTTTTTTTTTTTAATAGTACAAATACGGATGGCTGACAAATTAATACGGAACATATTTCTTTTTTTTGTTTAAAATTAGATAGTACATAACGAATCCCGCCGGTAGGTTTCTTACATTATCAACCCACCGGCGAGGTAGCGGAAGCGATTTTTGTAGAGTCCTCTAGAAAAGAGGCTCTGATACCATATTAGAAATTGAGAAAGGAATTGTATTATAAAGAGGCTCTGGCCACGGGAATCGAATAGAAAGGATTTGAAAAGTTTTGAACAAGATTTTCTTGAGGAAACCGAGGGATGGAGTTTATAAATTACTACGGAGTAAATAATAAAGTAAATAACTAGGGTTTTGCAATTTAAAATGGGTGATACTTCCCGAGACTTGTAACGGATATAACTTATAAGGACACTTTGTAATTAAAGGGATGTAATTAAAGAAATGGAGATGATCCTAATTCATATCTAGTATCTAAATGAAGTTGGATGGTAACTGAATCAGTTAAAATATATTATATGTTAATCAATTGCGAAAGAAAATGGTTAAAGATAAGGTTGTTAGGTGAGTAGTCTTTCTCTAGCCACACTGAGGCCTAAGGGTGTAACTATATTTGACAAGCGAACCAAGGGTTTAGATTGGGTCAATTCGAATTTGTGTTGATCGTTTTGCAATAATTTAGGTCGGAACAGGTCATTTTTAGATAGGTTGTTTTCAAGTTATTTGGAGATGACGGTCGTTAAGCAGTAATAATCATTCGGGCCGGGGTGAATAAGGTCGGGTCAGATTCGAGTCTCTTTTACGGGTGCAGGTTGGGTTATTTCGGCCGGGTCTTTTTGGTCGAGTCAACTTTGCCAATTTTAGGTGTAACCGGGCTTAGCTGAGCGAGCTAGAGGTTACCTATGATCGAGCTTAAGTCATACTCTAATCGAGTACGAGCCATCGAGCTCTTGAAATCAAGGCTCGGGATTAGCTTCTGTGATATTTTTAGAGCTTGAACCTAATCTTGAGATTTGTTTGAGTACTATTTTTTTGAGTATTTTTCTTCCTTTTTATTAGCTTAAAAAAACATTTCTTACGTTATTTTATTTTCTAAACAATTATTTTAATTAATTTATCATAAAAAATGTAATTTTTGTCATTCCTGATACCCTAGACTCAATAATTTTTATCTTATCTATTAATGTGATTAATACTTTAACTTATTACAAGCTTGTAACGTATATATTCATCGATAGACACTTATAATTTATCGAGACAAGATTTCCATACCAATTAGGCAATTATCAAACCCTCCATACATCCTCATTCCCTCTTCCATCAATGGCCCCAACACCAAAAAAACACCATTTCACACTCATCTTCCTCTTCTTCCTCTTCATCCTTCTCTTCACCATATTCCTCTTCTCACACTACACACTAACCCCACCTCTCCCCACCATCACAACACCATCCCACATCCTCACCCAACAAAACCACACCTTCACCTTCACAATCAAACTCTTAGCCTATGATCGCCTCACCTCCCTAACCCGTTGCCTTCACTCCCTCTCATCCGCTTATTACTCCAATGACACCGTCCACCTCCATATATACATCGACCACTTTCCCAACTCCTCTTTTCCTTCCGATGTGGGACAAAAGTTGGAATCTTTTAGGGATATTTTGAGTTTTGTTGATGGGTTTCAGTGGATTCATGGAGTTAAGTTGGTTCATTATAGGACTGCCAATGTGGGTTTGCAGGCTCAATGGTTGGAAGCTTGGTGGCCTGTTGATGATCATGATTTTGTGTTTGTTGTTGAAGATGATCTTGAGCTTTCGCCTTTTTATTATTTGTTTTTAAAGAGATTGATTTTGTTTTATTATTATGATCAGGTTAATTTTAGTCCTTGGATTTTTGGTGCTTCTCTTCAACGTCCTAGGTTTGTCCCAGGTACCCTCTCTATTTTCTTGTTGTTTTTGTTACGATTTCAGATGATGATTCATGTTACCCGACCACAAATCACTTTGGAACTACTCAAATTCTCATTTGAGCCAAATGTGACAACTTTAACGATAAATGTGACATGTGACAAATAACCAGTTATACAGGAAATGGTACTGGTTACATTTGTCGTTAAAATGGTCACATTTGGGTCCATCTTCATCTGAAGACGGAATTGGTCCGTCTTCAATGATATTGATTTTTGTTTACTTACTGTTGGAACTAAGGCTGTGATGATGTTTTTGTTTTTATTGTTTTCATTTGTGAGTAGTGATATTGATTTTTGTTTAGTAATTGTTTCTATTGTGGAGAAACAATTAGTTGATGTAGTTCTCAACACAATTTTCATTTTAGATTTTTAGGTTATATTCGGAAATAACTTTTATATTGTTAATACAAAAGTAAGGCATACAGCATACATCTTACACCGCGATTTTATGGGTTAATGTGATAAGAGTGATAGTTTGGAATTAGATGAAGTGGGTTTGGTTGTTTAGTACTACATGGTAATTCATTAAATGGGAGAAAGTTAGATTCTTTGATGCTTTGCTTAGTTTTTAAGATGAACTGTGATGATTAATGAGGATCATTTAGTAACTGTGTATGTGTTAGTGAGAAGATTTTAGTGTTTAGTGAGAAGATTTTAGTGGTAAGCTTATTCGGGTAGCTTGTTCTTGTTTGCTAATTTGATGAGATATCAGTACACTGAGGATTTGAGCTTGTTACTCTATTCTAAAAAACAATAATGCTATTGGGTTTTATCCCCAATCATGAAGTTCAATACAAGGAAGTTGTACTTCTTTGATGCAGGTCTTTTTGTTTGTTTTCGTTACGAAGGGTTTTCGAGGAGTTCAACAGCTTGTGAAGTTGGCTTCATATGGATAATTTGTGGAACAGAGCTTATTCACGACTAGTGTGCACATCAGGACATCTTAGCAATAGAATTAATTGGCATTGTGGATGGTACTACTCTTTGATGAGAATTGGGAATGTATGTTTTTTAGCCTCCTCCTAAGTGCTAATCAAAAGAGTGATTTACGCTATTACCCTGCATAGATATATGATGTCACGAGTTGGTTTCTTTAGTGGGTGTTGGAAATTTTCTATTGCATTTAGTAATTTTATTTTAGGTATATTTCTAATAAATATTGGTAGCAACCCCATTTTATATGGAAGGTAGTTTCATTGTGGCGTCGAGTTCAGGATACTGATTTTCCAGTTAGCATCCACTACAAGTCTACAACTCTATATGTATGACATAAAATTCAAACTGAAAACGCTTTTAACAGATTGTGCCCACCTTATTCAGAATAGTTTTTATAGTTTTCGTTGTCGGTTTAATTTCTCAATTCCTAGACATCATTACAAGTCATTACCCTAGCATTAATGCAGTACAATGTACTCCGTAGTAGCTAATTGTCGATTCTGTTATACTAGTTGTTTTTCGTGGTGAGGTTTGACTTCAGATAAACAAGATGTACTGGGAAAAAAAATTATGAAACTTATATCATCAGTGAGCAGCGAAAGGATTCATAGGAATATATATTTCATAATTTTCAAATGAATTTTTGAAAGATAAATGCCTTGTAATGTAAGAATAACATTGTAAAAACCAGGAGTCTTGTTTACCTTGAAATAATGGCGATATTATGATCTCTATGCTGTGGAATCATCTGCGTCCCCAAGTTCATCATATTCTGCAATACTTTTTGTTACTGCAGGTAAACATGGAAACAAAATGAACCTGGATAGTGAATCTAAACTCTTTTTGTACCAGTTAGTTGGAACTTGGGGTCAGCTTCTCTTTCCAAGACCCTGGAAGGAGTTCCGCCTTTGGTATGATGATCACAAAGCAAGAGGAATTAAGCCATTTCTTGAGGGAATGGTAGTTTTCTCTATCTCGTTTCCTTTTTTTCCGAACCTACTACTTTTTGCTTTCTTTTTTAGGATATACTTATTGCTGATATAGCCTGGACCTGAAAACCTTGTATGAGATAGTCTAACATTTGAGACCAACCTGTCAACCCTTTGTTTAAATGAGGAATAAATAAGAATTTGGGTTGGTTTCATATGTGAGATCGTCTCACATAAACCTTACTGCGAAATAGTTTCGAAATTCCCAAGGTTCCATGTTTTTTTGCAGGTGACAAATGGATGGTACAAAAAGATGGGAGAGCGGATATGGACACCATGGTTCATTAAGTTCATTCATTCACACGGCTATTTTAACATCTATACAAATTTTCCTCAGGAACGGGCTCTTGCCGTCTCTCACAGAGATGCCGGTGTAAATTATGGGGAAACAGCTGGGCCAGATTCCCAACTTCTGGATGAAAACTCTCGCGATATTGATCTTGTAAATATGAAGCCTTTGAGTAACATACAGTGGTATAATTTTTGCTTCAGGAAAGTACTTCCAGGAAGAGTCATTAAGGTACTTGATGATATAGGATCTATCCTTCACTCCATGGAACTTCAAAAGCCGATTTTGTTGGTCAGTGTATCGCAAGCTTCAGAGAAGGCCGTCAACAATTTGATCTGCCACTTTGAGAGGCTTAATATTCGCAATTACATTTTTATTGTCCCACAACGGAAATCGGACTTGTTGAGGTACTTGCCAAGAAGCGGACATCCCGTGATTTTGACAGAGTCGGTCTTTGACAGCATCACGGGAGGTAAGAATTCCCGCCATGAACTCATTAGCGAGACCGTGGTGCAGGCTTATGTAATACAAAAATGTCTGGAGTCTTGGTTTGACGCTTGGGTTATCTCCGGAAATATGCTTCCATTGACCAACAACCCACTACTTGTCGCCGGTGATCGTACCACTGACTTTTATGTTGGCAAGGGGTCCCGGCACTTTGCTGTTAGGATCTCTTCCTCCTCTCGGAATATTTGGGGTGATGTTTTTGTAGAGAGGCTTGCTGATATGACGGAGTCTCTAGTTAGTCGTTATGGTGGAAGTTTTGGTGACATTATTGAAAAGTTTTTCGAGAACATAGGGCTTAGATTGAAGGTTGTTGATGACACTGGAGTGAGTTTGAAACTCGAGACAGCCGACGTGAACCAATCAGTATCAACTGATACGACGATGATCACTTGGTCGCCATCAACTGACGCTGATATAGTAAGAGACCGTCTTCAACAACTGGGGATGTGGATCATCGATGGTGACTCGTCTTGCAAAGCTGTGGTTTGTCATCAATCATGACAAACCAGTTAATCGTTAGCATAGCCAAGGCACTATGTATGTAATATCCTTTGTCGACAGTACTGTGAATTTGAGTATAGTAAACCGAAATTGTATCACAAAATAGGATACTGTAAAAGTAGAACGTCATTTTTTAAGGCTTTATTGATACAAAAAGAGTATCCAATGAATGACAGATTGACAGGTACAATTGTAAGATCATCTTCTATGCTGTGTAGAACTTGTCTGTAACTAATTTTCAGTATAAGTGCTACAGATTCAGTCAAAATAATGACTTCATAGCAAATATTAACTAGCTTATATGATCAGCCAAACAAAACTTTTCACGCCACCACTAAGCCCAGACTCGGCCTCAAACCAATTACCAGAGCGGTGGCTCATATGGTTCAGCCGTGTCATCTCATACGGAAAACTTTTTTTCCCGGATGATATCAAAGATCAGCCAAATAAGGTTTTTCGTAACCAGTGGAGCACAAGGGCGGTTTATTTTAATGATGACAGGGTTCAAACAGATGTCGTGTATTCCACCCTCGATGACTTTATTAGCTAAATTACTTGATCGCTGCAAAATAAATCTGAATTGTGGTCGCCGACTAAAGATAAAAGCTTATCCATCAAAGAGCTATAATGTTAAGCAGAATATGCTAGAGATGATTCTAGTCCTGACCTCTCTGTATATTCTTCCCCTACCATAAAAGCATGAACCCTACCACGGCCGCGAACCCAACTATACGCGCGATCTTTCTTGACCCCTCGGGACTTCATAAGGTCCCGGACCTCTGTTGCTTCATCCCATCTCCCGGCTTCCGAAAGCATGTTAGAAAGAAGCACATAATATCCGGAATGCTCTGGCTGTAACACAAAGAGATGTTCTGTAGCCAATTTTGCCATCTCTATATTCCCATGGAGTCTACTAGCCCCAAGCAAAGCACCCCACATATAAGAATCAGGTTCAAATGGAAGATCTCTAATGAGATCTAAAGCCTCTTGCATTAGCCCTGCACGGCCAAGAAGATCGACCATGCAAGTGTAGTGATTGTGAGTCGGCTTGATGTTATAAGCCTGCATTTCGTCAAAGTATTTCTTCCCCCTTTCGACAAATCCCCCATGACTACAAGCTGATAAAACCGCTATAAATGAAATCGAGTCAGGATTTATAGTGTTTTCCCGCATTGCTTCGAAGAGATCGATGGCTATCTCGAATTTGCCAAGCATGCCATAACCTAAGATCATTGTATTCCATGAGACAACATCTTTCTTGAGATTTCTCTCGAATATTTCTTGAGCTATGTCAATTTTCCCACATTTCATATAAAGATCCAAGAGAGCATTGGAAACAAAAAGATGGGTTTGAAGCAATCGTCTCATGACAAATCCATGAATCTCCTTGCCGGGTTTCAGTGAAGTACTATTTGCGCAAGCTGAGATACCACCCACAATGCAAACTGTATCCCGCTCCAAACCTATGAGGCCCATCTCTACGAACAAATAGAGGGACTTCAAACAATCTTCACTTTGTGAATAACCTACTATGAGTGTGTTGTATGATACTTGATCTCGGAGGGAGTTGTCAAATACATTTTGGGCCAAGTTCAGGAAACCACATTTTGTATACATGTCAATTAATGCATTTGAAACAAATATGTCAAACGCAACTCCATTTCGAATGCACCATGCATGAATTTCCTTGCCTGGGGCAAGTGCACCTATTCGAGCACAAGCTGGAAGAACGTTTGTGAACGTGACGCAATTGGGTGTTACACCTACAGCTTGCATTTGCTTCACAAGTCCAATCGCAGCTGACTCTTTGTTATTTTGAGCAAAATTAGCAACCATGGTATTCCATGTAACCACATTTCTCGTACTCATCTTGTCGAAAATACTAGAAGCCTGAGCAATAAGTCCTGATTTCGCATACATGTCAATCAATGAGTTCAAGATGAATAGATCCGAGTCAAGTCCCTTTCTAATGCTAATCCCATGAAGCTCCTTTCCTGCATCAAAATACTCAAGCTCCACTACTACAGGCAGCATACTCGAGATAGTGACACCGTCTAATTTTACCTTAGAGTCAATCATTAACCTAAACATATGCAAGACATCACCATAACACTTCGTATGAGCAAAGCTAGTAATCATCACATTCCAAGACACTACATTCTTCACTGCCATTTCATCGAAAATTTGCTGAGAACTCTTCACCTTCCCACACTTTCCATACACATCAACAAATGAATTACCTACGCGAACCTGACAAATCGTCCCAACCTTAACCACATAACTATGAATAACCCTAGCCAATACCTCATCCTTAAGCTCCGCGCACGCTGGTAAAACACTTACAACACTAACGACATTTGGCAAAAACTCGCCTCTTACCTTCATCTCCAAATACAAACCAATCGCCTCATCGAATCTCCCATGAGAACACAACGCCCCGATCATAGTATTCCACGAAACAGCATCTCTATCAGGCATTTCCTCAAACACCTTACCTGCACTCTTCATATTTCCGCAACCACTATATAACAACATTAACGTATTTCCAAAATACACATTTCTATCAAAACCCGCCTTAATCGCGAACCCATGAACCTCTCTACCCTTCTCAACGCAACAACAATCCGCACACGCCTTAATAACAGAAGGAAAAGTATGATCATCAGGTCGAACACCGGTCCGAATCATACGATTATACACACAAAAAACATCATCTACACCAGCAATAGCAAAACCCCGCAAAAGGGTATTCCATAAATACGTAGTTCTACAGTAAAAAACCGTGCTTTCGAAAAGAATTTGACTCGAAACTGGGGAACCAAATTTAGCATAGTTTAGAATAAAGGAAGCGGAAAGAGAGACGCTTGACGGGAGGGAGCCGTATACGAGAGCGAGAGCGTGGGATTGTTTAGTTTGATTGAGAGATTGAATGGAGGAAAGCAGAGGAAGCAAATCTAGGGTAGTTGATGAGAGTAATTGGGATGAAGATGTTGAGAAAAGAGAGGAGAATTGGGGTTTAAGAATTGAGGAAATCGGAGAAATTAGAGTCGAAAAACGAAGATGATTGTTCATAGAAGAAGGGTTAGATTGGTGAAAATGGTGAATTGTGAAGTGATGCAATTGTAGAGAGTTGTAGTTTTGTTTTTGGAGGGAAAATGGTGAGATAGTAACGGATTTTCAAAAGTGATGCTTGCTCTTGCCTAGAGCTGGCAAGTCTGACCCGACCCGAGTGACCCGACCCGAAACCCGAGCAAAATCGACCCGACCCGACCCGAGAATACTGCAACCCGAAACCGACCCGACCCGACCCGATGACGACCCGTAACCCGTTGACGACCCGAAAATCAGTGACCCGAACCCGACCCGAACCCGACCCGACATTGACCCGACCCGATATTGACCCGATTAAATTGACGCTCTGACAATTATTAACCGTAATAATGATCAAAATGAAAGTGATTTATTGTTTAAATTGATATGTTTGACTTAATAATGAATTAATTAAACCAAATAATAATTTAAAACTAGATTTAATGGAAAAATATTGCGAAAAAATAACCGGACCCGATTACGACCCGACCCAAACCCGACCCGACCCGATGTATCATTTGATCCGAAAATGACCCGACCCGATAACGACCCGAACCCGACCCGACCCGACCCGAAAGGGTTGTCTGACCCGATACGACCCGAACCCGATACGACCCGAACCCGACATGACCCGACCCGAACCCGACCCCACTGACCCGATTGCCACCCCTCCTCTTGTTATTACGATAAGTGTATCTCTTTTGACGGATATATCGGTTCTAAGTTAAAATGGGTCATTAACATGTCATTTGTATAAATAAGACAAATTATTTCGTTAATATCTAAGTATTGTGTTTTGTTCTTTATTATATGCAAATGCTATGTTATTTGACTCATATTAAGGGCAAGACAAATACTTTTGTCTTAAATAAGAATTTGTGCTTGTTGTAATGTATGAGTCACTAACGTGAGATTATAATATTTGGGTATGGTCGTATGGACTTGTGGTGGCAAGGGTTGGTACATGGTAGTGAGTTAGTGACACCGAGAAATGGTAATGGGTTGGGTTTGGGTCGCTTTTATATGACCTTTGAAGTTAGGTCGTTGAATGGTTAGTTCATCGTTATATTGGTCAAAACTTATAAGAGGATCTGCATAAATAATGTTGATGTAATGACAATAATATAAACAGTATTGATATAGAAAATATATGTTTGAATAGAAGAGTGTAAATAACAAACACGTGTGAATAACAATGGCAATAGTCACGATTTTATCGGACTCTATGACGCACAAGTAGATTAGACATATGTAATCTTATTTTCTAAACTTATCGTAGATGATAAATGTGCATGTACTTGGATTTGAATTAGGTCTATGATATTCATATACTAAGTTCGGTTCATTCAAAGCTCGGCTAGCAGAAACGCTCACCCCGATTTGGCGTTTGAAAATTCCAAAACTTTTAGCTATAATTTTTGTATTTTTTCGAAGTTATCTTATACTATTACCCCTTTATTCTCTGAAATTTTTCAACTCCATTAACTTCAAATTCCGACTCCACCACTGATAAGACGATAATACAATATTACCCAAGTGGCTATGTTCTTGATATGGGCATTAAGAGCACGAAAAGTAGGATAAGCAGCTGATGTTTGGCTGTATATAACAAAATGTAGAATAAAGAGCAGCTTGACATGGAATCTGAGTAAGGATGAGTGAGCTTAAATCAAAGAATTGTACTTATAAATAGTAGTATTATTATAATAGGTATAGATCAAATGTTGAGAAATGCAAGAAAGCAAAACATAGTAGTGAGACTTGTCAGTAAGTATGTGTGTAGAAAGGCTGGCGCATCACATGGAATATAACATTACTGCGTCCTTTCTGTCACATGTGACTCTACATGTTAACCTTCTCTCCACTTTATTATCACTTCATACATCTACATCATCTACAACAGATCCGTAACAAGTTAAAGACGGAGAACCCCTCTCACAATATGCAAGTAGAAGGGCAAACGGGAATTCATTTACCTTCCCCCACTTGTATATCATAAAAAAACACTATTGTTTCAAGCTTGTAACGAATAATGCTTATATTTAATGAGAATTTGTGAATCTACATCATGCAATTCCACGGTGTTGATTAACATCTGGATATACTTCCTCCATTCAACTCCACTCTACCAAATAATTTTTTCACGTTTGTCGAGACGTGTTTTACGCGGTAAATATCGTTAGCTACGTGTTTGCAAAAATTATAAAAATTGGATATTAATAATGTACTCGTAAAGACGAATCAAACAAGATCACACATGAATATATTGTCACTTATATATTGAGAGAAAATTGCAATTAGATGCCGACTCATGAATAGTGTGCAAAAATGAAAGTGGTAGAGTGAAGTTGAATGGAGGAAGTATAACAAATTGGGAGTTGTTGCTATTTTGCTACTTAAACAAGAATTGCAAACCTCCCACCTCACATGCTTTTTTGGATTTTCCTTTTGTGCCCCGGCATGAATAGTGGTGCAATTTCATAATCGGGTAATAATAGGACGACATCGGGTGTTAATATCGTTATCTCACATCACATGATGTACGATGTAGACCATAAATGTAGAAGCGATAATTATTGACTATTTGTGTATGTGAGAAAGTTGGTACTTTAAAGTTGGTAGTTAGCGATAGATGATGCGCTAAATATCGAGTGACGGGTGATTTAACGTTACTAGTGCAAGTCGAAAATGAGTGGAAAATTTTAGGTTTTATCTTATACATTATTGGAAACTGTTGAAGCAAGTTGCACTAAAAAAACCGGTTAAGTTTATATGGATCGAGTATTTTTTCAAGTAAATGTTCAATTTCAAACTTTTTAAACCAAGTGAATTTTGACCTCAACCCGAATTTAAATACTACTCCTTAGTTTTTAAGAGTCAAAGCAATGTCTAAATGATCCAAATTAGAGCTCATATTTACTTGATTACAAACTAGTGTAGATCCCGTGCTATTGCACGGTATTTTAGATCTATCGTTTAGAAAATTTTAGTCTTTTAGTCTGGGATAATATTGCGTTGATAGGTTTTACAAAGTTACAATGCGAGACGATCTTACAATGTGAGACGATCACAATGTGTAAAACACAACTCATTCATTAGCATTAAATGAACAGATTATTTTAATACTGGTTTGTCTTACTCTATAATTTGTGTTCAAAATAATTGTATTTCATTATAACTTGTCACATCAAACATTTATGTGTAAGACCTTACAAATAAACAGTTTTTCTATATAAAACCATACAAAAACCTAATTTGTCATTTATAAATCATGTACTTATACATTATGTTTATTGAGTCATAATTATTATACTTAGAAATATCGAAATCTATAATAGATTGTGATTTTATGTTGTATATTGAGCTGATTTTCGTATCTTATAAAATTACATTAATTTTTATTTGCATGAATGTTCAGGTGTTGTGAGGTTATTCTGATGGAGTATATTATGATAGGAAAGTTTATTAAATATAATATTTAAAATAAAATATGTTAATAATATTGTATAAAAATATATCCAGTTGCTTTATATATGTAGATTTTTTATACAACACATGATTCAATAATCTAATGATGGTATAATCACTTGTGGGCCTAACTTATAATGTTTTTAAAGAATAAGTAGTTAACAAAGGCCCAATCTAATGTTGTGAAATTTGAGCGGAAAAATTTAATCGGTGACTTATTCTTTTAGCAGTAGGGGGATTTGATTTGAGATACATGTATATATAGTTAAAATACAGAATGCCAAATGTATCAGTGTTAAAGGTAATCACAAACTATAGAATAAAACTGTATCACGGGGTAGACAGTCCTTATTAGGTCAACACGTATTTCGTACTACGATAAGTAAATGTTTTGGTTACAAATACAATTTTGCTTAAGTACAATTATATATACGACTGAATAAAACATTATGCTAAGCTGATGATATGAGCGTTTGAGTTTGTGGGCATGAGGTCCTTGATGAGTTGTTCATCTCTCTGCTAGCACATGAGACAATAACAAACCCAACTTTGGGGGTTCCCAGTAAAGTCTCTTTGATGCCTAAAAAGTCAAAATCTAGATTTTCACTTTGTCCGACCAGGTTTATCGTGAGGAGTCACTTTGGTTTAAGCCATTTTAGTCATAGAAAGTAGTAGCTTATTTAGAGAGCTAGAGATTTGATACCTTATTTGGTGAATAACGTTCCCTAATTATAGTTAATACTTTTACGAGTTGAGGTTATCCACGTAGAGGTTCCACAGACTTGTTTGTGCTGGTGACTTGGCTTGGAGCTGAAGTCCCAATTGGTGGCCTTGGCAAAGCACCATGGGCTCAACTCGATAATGGATTGGTGTTCAGATGTCTCTGGCGCCGAGCAAGTGTTATCCTTTAGGGCAATATCTCGAAGTAATCTGTATTTAGGTTTGGTCCGTAGAAGCCTTAGCTTGTTTGCGTTCCCCATCGTTATATATTCAGATTCATGTTTGCAATGTTGATGGGATTGTACTACTATATATGAAAGACAATTAATCAAAGTTGCTTCAATTTGAAAGTCCAAAGATCATTATTTGTGCTTCAACATTTACTCGTTGAGATTGCTATTAGAGTCCGAGCTAATAAAAGTGCTCTAATTAAGATTTTTATTAGAGTTCGAGCTAATAAAAGTGCTCTGATTAGAATCAGAGATATAGAACGACACCTAACTATTTACTAGAACTAGATAGTATTCAGATAGGGTGCTTGATTGTACAACGTGAATCTATTTCTATTTTTTTTTTGGTACACAAGAGAGGCACGCCTCAATAGAAACTAAATAGTAATAACACGGGGTGGTTACTCCAAAAATATCCTCCCGAAGAATTGTGCGGAGTTCGTGAGGTGGCTCGTCAAGATGTAATGGTATAGTGCTAGAATTTACCCTTTGGTTAGCAAATTAGTCACTCGCCTTATTCGCTTCTCTATACGAATGTTCCAGATTCACATTCCAGCTATCATCATTGATTAATTCCTTGCACCTTGTAACTAGGAACTTCGGGATGTTTCTCACCAATTGATTCACGAATATTGTTTAAGACGAATATATTAATCTTAAATGTAAAATGTGTTATAAACATGACAAAAACAAACTGTCTAATAAGAACTACTTTCCAAATATAAAGCTACTTCTATATTTAATTAATTAATTTATTTGAATACTCTCATCTACTCAAATAAAATATCGTTTAATTTAATTATATTAATATTAAAATTAATATATTCGTCTTAATTCTTAACAAAGACCAACTCGATAATCAAAATCCTAATTTTAAACCCTAACATGGATCACATATTCTCATTTCATACGGAATTATCCGTTTTAAAGCTAACTACGGGTCAAATAATGACCTATTTGTATAATCGGTTTTTCTAACGTGTGCCCTAAGGGAACACATTAATAGTCCAAATAAAGAAAGAATCAAAAGAATTTAACATGAAAAATGTAAGTATCAACTCATTTTTACCATATTTAATCAAATATCCTTTGATTCTTTATTTATTTAGGCACTTAATGTGTGCCCTCAGGGCACACGTTAGAAAAACCGTTGTATAAATAGGGGAAACATCTTGTTATTTCCTAAACTTATCATTTTTGTCTCATTCATACAAGCAGATAATACTTGACCCATTTTCACTTAAAACGGATAAATTCGCTTTGAGTCTCATTAAACGAACATCACAAATTCTCATTTTAGACGGGTTAAATACATACCCAATTACCCTACTTACTGCCTAAAAAATACTAAAAAACTAGTTTATATTAACACCACTTGATAATATTTACCCCGTCATAAGTTTTAGACCAGTCTTATCCGTCTTAAGTAAGATTTATCGAACGAACATGTATAACACTAATAAAAAAGTAGAACTAGATTGCTTTCAACATTACCAAAAACGAAGGCCCACAAATCAGCAAAACGTAACTGTCACGTGAACAATCTCTCCCACACTCACATACTCACACACACACACACACTACTCACACTACTATCTAGTCTCCACCCCCAACCCCAAGACCTATTTTCGTCATTTCACTTCCCAAACTTTTTCAAATTTTGAAAACCGACAACTCATCCTTACATCCTCACCCTTCATTCTCTTAATCCAACGGTTCTTCCTCAAATTGGAGGGAAACATTTATATCTAAATAATACATCTCACCCTACAAATGACAATTCTACCCCTCTATTATTTATTATTTTATTATTTTCCAGCCTGCAATTTTTTCTTATTTAACCATTTCTAGGGTTCATTTCTACCCCTTCATTAATCATCTTACTCCATTCTCTCTCCTCAGTTTCCCCCCAAATTTTCATTTCTACTTTCACATTTTCATCTTCTGTAAGTATTCTTTTATTTTGAATTATGATTATGATATTTTTTCCGCATTTTAATTTGTTTTTTTTTTGTTAATTTGAGCAATTTATGCATGATTTTTGTTCGAAGAATTTAGATATATTATTAGATCTATTGAAGATTTACAGTTTTTATGTATTGCTGATTATAATGTTTTAATTCATTTCGTTATTTTTGAAGAAGTGTAGATCTATGAAGTTTACTTAATTAATTTACAGATTTATAGTTAGGTTAATAGTTTTGTTTGAATGTTTTAGTTATAGAGATCTATGATAATTTGTTGCTTGTTTTATTGATTGATTGATTGATTTGGCATTGTATGAAATGTATATGCTGTTGATCAATGCTGATTATTGAGTTTTGTTAGGGTTAGAGACTGTGATTAGTTAGTGAATTGATTAGGTTTTGAGAAAGTTTCGGATTCGATAAATATCGAAGAATTAGTGATTTTGAGTATTTAACTCTTGTTTAAGGAAAAATGAGTGCCATAAGTCTATATTAAGCATTTTTAGATTTGATAATGTGAACAGATTTGAGGATTTGAGCTAGTTTAGTTCTTGTTGCGATGAATGTTCGGGATTTACGATACTAGATCATCAACTTCGTCGAGCATTTTTGAGATATTTGGTTTAGAACAGTGTGTCCTTCGGATTATGGTGATCTATCTTTTGGACATGAAATAGTTGTTTTACTATGGAAATGTTACGTTTAGTACTTGATTTTACGCGTTATTGGTGTATATTCGTGTTATTGGATTGGATTTTGAAAGATATCATGCTGCTGTTTAGTTGAGTGCATTGTTTTGTAGGCATTGGTAATTGAATATTCGGAACTGAATACAGTGATGCGGAAATGCCTATCTATCTGAGTTTTATTGAAAATTGACATTTTTGACGTATCATTGCAGATTCAAAATGAGGGAAATCCTTCACATTCAGGGTGGACAATGCGGTAACCAAATCGGTTCCAAATTTTGGGAAGTTGTCTGTGCTGAGCATGGCATTGATACTACTGGAAAGTATGTCGGTACCTCAGATCTACAGCTTGAGAGGGTTAATGTCTACTACAATGAGGCTTCTTGTGGTCGGTTTGTCCCTCGGGCAGTGCTCATGGATCTTGAGCCTGGTACTATGGACAGTGTGAGGACTGGACCATATGGTCAGATCTTCCGTCCTGATAACTTTGTGTTTGGACAGTCGGGTGCTGGTAATAACTGGGCTAAGGGACACTATACCGAGGGTGCTGAGCTTATTGACTCTGTTCTTGATGTCGTAAGAAAGGAGGCTGAAAACTGTGACTGTCTTCAAGGTACAATCATCTGACACCTCTATCGTGCATTTGTTTTGCTATCTTTTCGGGAAATACTTTTGATCAATTGATTTTTAAATATTGACTTGTGGTTATTGGTTATATTACTGATGTGTGCTGTTGTGTAGGTTTCCAAGTATGCCACTCGCTTGGAGGTGGTACTGGATCGGGAATGGGTACATTGCTTATCTCAAAGATTAGGGAGGAGTACCCTGATCGCATGATGCTTACTTTCTCAGTCTTTCCATCACCCAAGGTTTCCGACACTGTTGTTGAACCTTACAATGCTACCCTCTCTGTTCATCAGCTTGTTGAGAATGCAGATGAGTGTATGGTTCTCGACAATGAAGCTCTCTATGACATTTGCTTCAGGACCCTGAAGCTCACAACACCTAGCTGTGAGTATACTTTAACTTGCCAACTTTCTTCACTGATCTATTTATGTGATATATAATCGTGTTTTGGGTGGTCTGCCCATGGTTTTCTCTGTTATTTTGTACTGTGACCAGTTTTGAGATCTAGGTCAAATATCTCTAAATTTGACCAGTCTGGCGATTTTTCGATCCTTGGAAAATTCACTTATTAACAGTTTCACAAAATTTAGTCTGTAGATGGTATTACTTCTGCTAGATGTTCGTCCAACTGCTTGTTCTATATGATTGACGTTGTCTTTTTGATTTGCAGTTGGCGATTTGAACCATCTGATCTCTGCTACCATGAGTGGTGTAACCTGCTGTCTTCGATTCCCTGGTCAACTAAACTCTGACCTCCGTAAACTAGCTGTGAATCTCATTCCATTCCCCCGTCTCCACTTCTTCATGGTCGGTTTTGCCCCTCTGACCTCGCGTGGCTCCCAGCAGTATCGTGCTCTAACAGTACCGGAGCTAACCCAACAGATGTGGGACTCTAAGAACATGATGTGCGCCGCGGATCCACGTCATGGGCGGTACCTCACCGCCTCTGCCATGTTCCGTGGCAAGATGAGCACCAAGGAAGTTGACGAGCAAATGATCAATGTCCAAAACAAGAACTCTTCCTACTTTGTTGAATGGATCCCAAACAACGTCAAGTCGAGTGTGTGTGACATTCCCCCAGTCGGTCTCTCCATGGCTTCAACCTTCATCGGAAACTCAACTTCCATTCAGGAGATGTTCAGACGGGTGAGTGAGCAGTTCACAGCTATGTTCAGGAGAAAGGCTTTCTTGCATTGGTACACTGGGGAAGGTATGGACGAGATGGAGTTCACAGAGGCTGAGAGTAACATGAACGATCTTGTGTCGGAGTACCAGCAGTATCAGGATGCAACTGCCGATGAAGAAGAGTATGAAGACGAGGAAGAGGAAGGAATGGAAGAGTACCAGCAGTAAGTTGGGGTAATTAAGTCCCGGAAAAATGACCTGTTTTCCTATTATAGCGAGAGTTGGTTGGTAGTAGTCTTAATGTATTATACGAGTACTCTCTCTTTCGATTCTATTGCCAGTGCTTTGTACTTTGGATGTTTGTGGTATGCTTATGTTCAGATTTGTGCGTTTAATTGGCATATCACATAGTAGTTCATATAATTGTCATGATGTTCAGGAATGAATTGAGGATTACCAGCATATCATGTTTTGAACCTGTGATGTCCATTATCAATCATAGTCTATCACACATGAAGGACTAAGACCATCCCCAAGCAGTGGTCGCGCTAACTAGGTCGCGACCCAGTTTTAATCTTAATCTCACTTTAATTATATTGACCTACTTTTACCCTCCCAAGCAGAAGGTCACGAACTAGGTCATTAACCCAATCATTTTCCACTTCACATCATTCCCAATCATTTCCCACATTCTCTACCCCATTTTTCTCTCTCTTACTTTTCTAATTATTTTTCCTAACATTTTATAAATCAATTTTTTTCTATTATTGTAAATATCTTAATTGAATAAAAAGTACCCCAATATTTTACGGCTATGTTAATCTTATGAGTTACTTTACGGGAAAAAAATATTAAATAACAATTTTATTATTTCGAAAAATTATTAGACGATTTCATTAACAATTAAAAATTTTTTTGGAAAAACATAATTTCACATATAAAATAACGCATACATAATTAAAAAAATTAAAAATTTAAAACATTGAATACTACGAAATGCATTAAAAGCACCTTTTAGTTACGAAAGTTTTGCCAAATATGCTCAATAAGATCGTTTTTAATGCGTTATGAGTTGCACAATCACGAATTTCGCCATGAATTTGTACGAACCGTTAATATAATTAATCCAACGGCTATATTCGATCCAACGACTATATTATAGTTAATCCAACGGGTATATTTGAACGACGAAAAATTAAATAAACGATTTGCAAAAAAAAAATGGGCCAAAAATTTATATACTAATTTAAATTAACTTCCTCAAAATTTAAATAAACAATTTAACAAAATATGCCCCTTTGTTTATTGTTCTTCAATATTCAACCAATAGAAATGGTACACACAAGTGGTCACAAATAAGGTCAATTTGTTTCAAGCAAGGTCACAAATTGACCATATATGAGTTTGGTCACAAATTAACAAAACAAGGTCACAAGATTATCTTTCTTAATGATGCAATTACCATGACCAAGCAAGGTCATGACCTACTTATTGACCTTGCTTGGGGATGGTCTAAGTTTGCATGTGATGGTGGCTGTATTGAATTTTGGCTTTATAATAGTTTTGAAAACCCGTTTTATGTGAACCTCAACGGGTTCTCAAAACTATCTACAAAAAGGAAGTTATATGAGAGACGGACCATTTTACAATTTAGGGTTTAAATGGTACCTAATAAATTGTTAGTACAATCTACAGCTGGAAGATAATATGAGTATGCTTATTATGAAACATGTATGAAGACACATTTTGTACCACAATCAACAAGAAATAGATTACCAAACACGTATAAAAGGCTACGACAAAGTTGTGTCTCAATAGCTTAATGAGAGATCGTTTATTCCAAGTTTTTGCGAAAAAGCCAAATAGGAATAGCTTCTTGAGCTATCAAATAGGCCGACCTAGTTAACACCTGGTGATTGGACCTCTCCACCTCAAGTCATGGTGGAGACGGGACCTAACATGTGAGGGACGAGAATTTGAACCTAAGCTCCATGACATTCACTATATTTCATTTTTAACCATAATATTAAGATATTGTTTGATAGTAACCACTTTATTTAGATATTTTTGATGGTGTTGTTCTTCAGATTATTAATGCTCTTTAAAGAAAAAAGTGTTCTAAAAATGTAAGTCTAATAAGATAAGTGTAATCTTTGATTTGGATGGCAGGGAGTAAGTTGCTAAGAACTTGGCTTAACTTCACATTTCGTTTTCATTTGATGGGATATGAAAGGAAGAGAGATTTAATGAGATTGATCACTTTGTCTTGTATGAGTTGTAACAATGAATGTTATTCATGAGTGATATATAATCCCTCTATTTATAACAAATAAAACACTTTTATACGGACTAATAATAAGTTACTCAATCAACAAACTATAAATTGACCACTTAATTTATCGATTTTTTTTTTTAAATGTTCAAAATAATAAATTGCTACTATTTTCAATTATGGTTTTTGTGTTTGGCTCTAACGGTCAAGTTTTGTAAATTTCACCTTACTCATAAGAAAAGTAAAGAAAACTTACGTATAGTACCAAAATGTAAGATGAGTAATACTACAAAAAAAAATTGTAATCAAGGTTTTTTTGGAAAACCAATATTTGAACCTTGGTCATTAAGTTTAGAGAAGATAGTTTTTAACAACTAGCACAATGTACAATTGGTAAAGTAAAATAAAAAATTATTGTAATTTGGGTAGCATATAGTACATTATGTCTTTCTGAGAGACAGTCTCTCAATAAGTTTATTGAGAGACCAATTACAAATTAATGGAAGAATGATACAAAAAGTAATATAATAGGTACGTATTATATAAAAAGAGGTACTGATAAAAATAGTTACAATATATGATAAAATATGTACGACTTTTCTGAAAACATATATCAAATAAAAGATACATTTTGAGTCACGATCGATAACAAAATAGGTACAAAAAAATAGATAAAAGGGTGCGATATGAATGATCTGATTGATCTCTAGTGGTATCTCAATAACTTATTGAAAGACCGTCTCTCGAAAATTTGTAAATGTCTAATATTAATGAAAGTATCATCTTAAAGACAGTAAAAAGTCAAATACAACGATTATAGTGAAAATGAGGGAGCACTAACTTGGGACGTGCTTTTTCACATACGGATTCTACTCTTTCACATACGCTTTTTACAATTATAACCTTGTCATTTTTTTCATTCTCTAACCTAATTAATTTTCTCATTTCCCCCGACACCACCTCAGTTCAGTCGTTCACCACCCACGTTACCTCCGTTCACCACACACCCCTTGCTCCAGTCGATACGTTCGCCAGCCGACGCACCTCCGTTTATCACCCACTCAACATTTGATAACCATCCCTTCCCCCTTCTCCTCTCCGACAACCACCAACTGACCATCGGCTCTCAGCCGTCCACCTCCTCTTGGCTAGCCACCTCTTCTCGGCTTACCACCTGACCACTCACTCCAGCCGTCCTCAGTCGACCAACCAAACGCACCAGCCACTTAAGTCGTCCGTAGTTGTACCACCCCCACGCACCAATGACTTCAGTCGCACCATCCTCCAGCCGCGTCCGCAGTTGCACCACCTCTACAAATCACCGTCCTCAGTCGCACCACCCTGCAGCCACCCTCTCAATAATTTTGCATAACCCAAAAAGAATTGATAAAGAGTTAAATATTAATTTCACTAATTGAAACCCTAATGATTACAACAATACATATTAATAATTGTTAAACAACAAATTTTTTCCACTAATTCGAGTTTTATAATTCTTTCAAGTTTTTTAGATCGATTAGACTCGATTTTAGGGGAAAAGGTGATTATAAGAGTAAATTTTTTATTAAGTTTAAGAAAGGGTATGTTATGGAAATTTAATAAAAAAATGTATGTGAAAGAGTAAAATCCGTATGTGAAAAAGTAATTCCATAAATGGTATTACCGATAAGTTTTCTTTTGAATTTTCAAATATTTAATGCAAAAAAATAACTTATGGTGTATAGAATTATAGATTATTAATGTGACGTTAGAAAAATCATTATTTTAAAAAGGATTTATTTTATTTTTTTATTTACAAATTTGTATTCCGTTAATTTTGACGAGTTTGGGGTATAACGTGAGCAAGGGGCAGACGCAAAAACTCACTCTACCAAATACTAATACACGATTTGCTGAACTCCTGAAACCTCACTAACCTCTGAAATATCTCTCACTTTTGCGGAAAAAAAAGCTTCAAACTTCGAACATCAATGGCGGACGCATCATCGCTCACGTCACTTTCGACGCCATGGTCAACGGTTGCAACGATGTCGGACAATGAGAGAGAAGAAATGCTCGATAAAATGCTGACTAACTTAGCTTTTTGCGACGATTCTAAGCTTCAAAACTTGCTCTCCAAGCTTCTTCCTCGCGCTATTGCTGCACTCTGTACTCAATCGCCTCTTGTTCGAAATAAGGTCGATTTTCGGTTTACTCTTCCCTTTTCATTTTTTCGTGATCGAATTTTGTATATTTTAGTGTTTTTGATTGATATTTAGGTTTTTTAATTGTATTTGTGGTACGGTTTTGATGTCGTAGCATGATTTTGTTCGCAATTATTGAACTGTAGTTGTTAATTAGGTTTTTTGTATTCGCCTGTTGTTAGAAATTAGGTCGAATTTCAGTTTCTTGTCTCTTTTGTTTATGATTTCATTTTTCATTTCGTGTTTTTGATAATTTCTGATTGAATTTTGTAATTTTTGTTTGTTTTTTGAGGTTTTTGATTGCATTTATGCTGAGGATGTTGTTGTGTAGCGCCATTTACAGTTTTTGGTTACTAAACTGTAGTTGTTGATTCTATAATTTCGATTTTCATTTCTCATTTCTGATTGTTCTTGATTTAGTTTTGTAATTTCGAGTGTTTTTTGATTGATTTTTGAGGTTTTTGATTGCATTTATGCTGTAGTTGTTGATTCTATACTTTCGATTTTCATTTCTCATTTCTGATTGTTCTTGATTTAATTTTGCAATTTTGAGTGTTTTTTAATTGTTTTTTGAGGTTTTTGATCGCATTTATGCTGAGGATGTTGTTGTGTAGCGTGATTTACAGTTTCTGATTACTAAACTGTTGTTGTTGATTCACTTATATCGATTTTCATCTCATTTCTAATTGTTCTTGATTTAATTTTGTAATTTTGAGTGTTTTGTGAGTGATCGTAAGGCTTTTGATTGTATCAGGGCTACGTAGCCTACATGTTATGTTATGCTAGCGATTAGGTGCTTAATACTGAAATTACTAATTAGAATTTGTGGATCTGGAAGTGTACAGAATGTTGGCTGTAGAATCGAGTAGTTATTGAATAGCATGGTTTGCCGGGGTGCATTCACTTAATTCCTGCAATTCCGAGTGTTTTGATGAACATAAATTCTTGTTTAAGACAAGCATAACCGTCTTACCATCTCAAACTTAGAATATGTCAAATAGGATGGCCGAGACAATAGTAGAATG
This sequence comes from Heliosperma pusillum, assembly GCA_022085475.1. Lineage (NCBI taxonomy): Eukaryota > Viridiplantae > Streptophyta > Magnoliopsida > Caryophyllales > Caryophyllaceae > Heliosperma > Heliosperma pusillum. The sequence continues at coordinate 38,738 of JAIUZE010070397.1, forward strand.
CCTAGGGACTCTTGTCCCATCTATCCAAGTGGTGTGGTATTTGATCCATTTTAGTCCTAAGACGGATATGCCGGTTCTAGGGATGTCAATTTTCAATAGTTGATTAGGTTTGAGGCTTTAAGCTATAGTTCTTGTCGGTTTAGCAGTTAATAATCATATCATTGAATTAACATGATTTTGAAAGGCGAATGTGGAGTTATCGTAATCAATTGGATAAAGCAGCTGCTTCTGGCCGTTTCAGTTCAGTGTGATATTGTCACTTTGTCAGGCGTATTTAATCGCTAATGCTATGTAATGCCTAATCTATGAATAATATATCGAAAATGCAAACGGCAGATGTATGGTGTTGCGTTTCTCTGCTGAATACAGGGTGTTGGTAGCGGAAATGAATCATTCTTGAATATGATCATTTGCTATGTATCATCCAATCAGATTGGATTGCAATTAGCTGCTATGATGTTGGTGAATTCGTTTGATTCTTGTGTGTCCCATAGATCATTTAAACCAATATTAATATTTTGACTTTTGTGCCTGCTCACGTTCTTTGAACAACATTACGTTTATTGAGATAATTGAAATTATAGCTACTTTTGAGTTCATATAAATAATGCACCAGTAGCCAGATCGTGATAATATCTGATAATATATCTTTCTTCTGAATTGAATAGGTACTTGAGATATTGAGTCATGTAAACAAGCGAGTGAAACATGAACTAGAAATTGGCTTGCCATTATTGGATCTGTGGAGTATGTATACTGAAGCCACAGCTGCTCCTATGGTTCGGAACTTCTGCATCATTTATATTGAGATGGCGTTTGAGCGATCACGCATAGAGGTTTGAGTCTGTTGTCTATATTCCTTCGGCTGATTGGAAAGAATTAAGTTACTCGTGAATTAATGTAGAAGTTCTTTACAACAATATTTTGTTTGTTATGGTTCATGTTTAGGATAAGAAAACCATGGCTCCAAATCTGTTGGTAAACATTTCGAAGCTCCCTCCTCAGCATCAAGCGATAGTGCTAAGAGTGGTATTGAAGGTACGCTGGAGTATAACCTCGAGTATTAGAATCATTACTTTTCCACATTTTAAGGGCCCTTGTACTATAACCTTTTCTGTTTCTCTTAAATTTCTTCCAAAGCAACTCTCCCTGTTTATAATTTTTTTTTTGCTGGAAGTAGGTGATTGGTGAAGCCCATTCTGTTAATGTTGCGGACGAGGTTGCTGTGAAGTATAAATTGATCAGAGATTCCCAGGACTGTGAATTATTTGTTGAATTTTGCCTCCACGTCATTTTGTATCAACCGTCATCTCAAAGGTGCGTTTCTAGCATTCTTAAAGCTACCACAGTCCACAGACATCCATAATTCTCACACTCATTTCCCTTATTCGTCCTTTTTATCTCCGCTCTCTCTTTTTGCTATATCTAACAATATGATTCCCCTCAGCGGAGCATGTCCAGCTGGTTTATCAATGGCTCAGGCGGAGCGTATCACTGGTAAACAGCCGATGAAGAATGAGTGTCTCTTGAAACAGAAGGTAACATCAGTCTTATACAATTTCTATGCTATAGGATTTGATGTCATTCTTTGAGAACCGATAAATTTGTACTAGTAAAGATAAATTTGTACTAGTAACAATTGCTGTGTGAAGGAGCGTTAGAAGATAGGGAGTCCTCTCTGCTGATTGATACCAATATCATGAATAAAAGAGCATTAGTCACTAATTATTTTAGCTTCGTCTTCGCAGTATCTACAGTTTCACTGCTTTTTAACCTAGTTCTCCGTGTTTCCTCTAGTTGGGTATACTGAACGTAATTGATTCTACGGACCTTCCAGCAGAGACGGGTTACTCCATATATCTGGCTGCCTGTGCAGATAGGTAATCTTACTGTATGCAGTTATTTTTTTGGCTTGTGGTAGTGCACCGTCTATAATGTTGTATCCCTTTATTTTTTTTTTTTTTAAGAGGTATACATCCTGATAACGTATGTTGATGAATATATGCAAGTCAAGAGACTGTTGCCAGGAGAGGGGAGGAGCTTTTGAAGAAGAAAGGTTCTGCTGCTGATTTAGATAATCGAGCTCTTATCACAAAGTTATTTTTACTGTTCAATGGTAATCTCCTTGAAATCAAGCATGCATATTGATTTTACTTATTGATGTTTCATTTTTAGAACTCCAAACACTTCTGGTTCTTTCAAATTGTCGAATCTTATGATTTAAGACATTCTTGAAATTAGTCCTCAAATATCAGTTGATTTGAAGCTTTTTATAACTAAATATTACAAAGTGAATCTTTTTTATTTCATTCAAATTGATTTTGCTGATTGGAAATTTCTATAATCTCCTTGCTGATAAAGACATAAGGTCGATAATTCTTAAAGATATTGTATAGTTACACCTTGCAAATTATGCATTATCTCATTTTGAGATGAGCATTTACCAATCATCTTTTCTGTCTATGTGCATCAGTTTCTTTTTTTCTTTTTTTTTTTAAATTTTTTTTAAGAACTGTTTAGTGAATTGCGTTTAACAAAAATATCTAGTTCTTATGACTCCTTTTCCTCTATGTACAGGAAGTACAACTGTTGAAAATGTTGCTCCTGAACATAAAGTTGTACCTGCAAATTATTCATTGAAGATCAGGCTGATGTCTGTTTTTTGTCGGTCCATCACAGCAGCAAATTGTTTCCCTTCAACTATTCAGTGCATTTTTGCCTGTATCTATGGTACATTTTCTATGCTCTCTATAGTTATTGAAAATAAGGTCTGTGCAATGAACTATCGATAGTTCATGTTTCCTGATGACTGGAGAGTTTGAGCGTCTGTTCGCTTAAACTATTGAGTCGTGGCCTCTCCCTATTTTCAACACTGATCTATGGAACCGTACCCATGTATTGTCATCACATAGAAGCTGTTTTCGTTTTTGAGCGACTCATTATGAAAGTTACGTTGAGAACCACATCTTACTGCTACTTTGAAGTAGAGAGAAGTGCATCAAATGAGTGAGTCATTTTTCTTATTCTATCATAATCCATGAAATAGTGAATCTTTGTCTCCACTCGAAATGGAAACATTCCGTAGTGAACCTAGGAAAATTTATTTTTGTTCTGTATATATTCATCTGCTCGTCTTCCTTGAAGTAATGTGATTTAATGTGTTATTTGTAACAGGAAGTGGCACAGCACCAAGGTTGAAGCAGTCAGGAATGGAGTTTGCCTTCTGGGTTCTTAAACATGTGAGGAATATGGCATATGAGCTAGAAACTTTTCATTTAATATGTTGAATAACCTGTCACTGTTTCTTGCATAATCACATCCCGGAATTTCAAAATCTTGATATCTTCAATTCCTACTGATTTTTATCTAAGGTCTCAGACTCTCAGCTTTTAAAATGCATGCATCCAATGGTGATAGATGGTAATATGTCAGCATTTTGAAATATTATTATTTCCGTATGCACTAAGCCGCTTATACAAAAATTCTTTGGTTTACATTTATTAATTTCTTTCATGATTAATAGTTATCATCTCTTGAAAATTTCTAGTGAAAGAAACTGATTTCTATGCTTGAGAACTGTGTGATTGTTATTAAATGAAAAATGAACGCACAGACTATAGCTGATTAGGTTCTTATTCCAGTAATTTCTTTTTTTGCGATGTAGAAATTGTAGTTGGTGTCTTGGTAAAGTTGGGTATTCTTGCAATTGTTCAAGGGTGTTGCTGTATCACACCCCTAGCTTTACTCGATACGCTCCTACTTTTTCATAAAATACCCGTTTAACCCTTACTTTATTTGCGTGTTTGGATAACGATGATTATTGTATATATTACGGAGTATTAAACAATAATTAATAACTACAGCGATAATTAATAATAACAAGGATTAAATTGGGAACAAAAAATGATGATTAAGAGCGAAAAAACTTTTTGCTCGGGTGTGATTTTGATGATTTTTTTTTTCAAATTGGCTATCTCGACAAGACGAACGCAATGGGAAAAAAATGTCTTTCCGAGGCTTGGTCCATTCGTGTGGTGTACACGAACTGGCCCGGGCCAGTTTATGTGGAAAACATGAACCAACCAAGGTTTCGTTCACCAGGTGGGTACATGTGGATGTGGATTACACGCACTGTCCTTGGTTGGTTCGTGTTTTCCATATGAACGGGCCCAGGACAGTAAACCACACTAATGGTCCAAGTCTCACAGATTTGAAAAATATGTTAGTTGAAATCGGACACTGGAGCTCAAAGTTATGGCCGTTTAAATTTTTTCGTTCTAAATCGTCAATTTTTGGTCCTAATTTAAATCATTGTTTGCTCAAAAAAATCTTAAAAGTTGTCTCGTTGTTGTTAGTAATTGTCGTTTACAAATACATAAAAAAATCCGTTAATTCAAACTTTTCTTTTTTAATTCATTGTTAATTAACACGTTAATTCATTGCTAATTTAAGTTATTTTTTATACTTTTCTTTAAGTCGATGCAAATTAGCGAAGTGTGGTCAGTATTAAAGAAAAATTAAGAAAAAGGCAAAATAGTAATTTTGTTGTTCAATGGGAGTAAATTCGGTTATTTGCCTACGTTCTTTTTGCTTGACTAAGCTTTTCACTGTGGGCATCGATAAGCAGTAAAACCTAATGATTTTCGCTCGTATGGTCTGTGGAAGGGTCTTGTCACTCGGTTGTTTTTTGAGGCCCCATGGGTGAGCGGTTTGCTTGTCGCGTTACATGATCTGTCCCATATCCTTTCTTTGTTCAGGCAATAATGGACCAGCTTAGGCTAATGGCGCCACTTATCTTAGCTGGGATTCTGAAATCTTTTGAAGGAACAAGCAATCAGGAAACAGGTATATTGCTAGATACCTAGAGTCATGTTTTGTACACTTGTAGAAATATTTGCAAGGCAAAGCAGCTCGTTATTTTTTATGCTGAACTTTGTTTTGACGGGGTAGAGTTTATCATATTGACGTGTTACATTTGTTTGCTTAGATGCTATATCTAGGGAGACTAAGACATTTGCTTATCAAGCAATTGGAATTCTTGCTCAGCGTATGCCTCAGCTTTTCAGGTGATTCACTATAGCTATCCCGCATGGCCTAGCTTTATTGACTTATCCTCAGTGGTTTGTTCTTGAAGTGTCTTCTGTTTGGATGGTTCTACAGGGATAAGATGGACATGGCTATTCGACTTTTTGATGCTTTGAAGTCTGAGTCTCAATTTCTTCGTTTAGTTATTCAAGAGGCTACAATTTCCCTTGCCATTGCCTATAAGGTAATACAGTCATGCCAGCAATTTTACATATGAGACTGCGAATCACCATACACTCTCTGATGCGATCCAGATTTATTTCTCACTCACATGTGGCATGTTGTGTCTTTTTCTGCAACAGGGAGCTCCATCAAACATATTAAGAGATTTGGAGCAACTCTTGCTTGATAATTCTCAAGTGGTGCGTCAATTGTTTTTCCCCTTAACTAAACCGAATTTTGTTTATCAGCTTTGCCCTTATGAAAATCCATATCCTCAATTGGACGCCTTTTGTATTTTGTATATGCTTGTTAGGACAAAAGTGAGGTGCGGTTTTCTGCTGTGAGGTGGGCTACATCTTTGTTTGATCTGCAGCACTGTCCTAGCCGTTTTTTATGCATGGTCGCAGCAGCAGATCCGAAGTTGGACATAAGGTAACTCTAAGCTGTGCTGCCAGCCCTAATCCTTTTTTTTTTCACTTGTAATTTTGTATCCTTTAAAATCTGTTTAGGGTTATTTAAAAACTTATACCTCCTAATCTAAAATATCTTCCCTATTTCCTCACTGGGTATAGTCACCATTTCTTCCCTATTTCCTTATTCAGACATACAATTGTACATGAATAGACGAAATTATCCCTCCCCACTCTCTCCTAAACTCAGCTCCTATTAGCGAACTTGACCAAACCCAATAAACTCGACCTGATAAAACCTGAAAATATAGCAACCCAAACCAACCTGACCCGACTTGTTTTGGACCGTACACTCGATACAGCCTGATTATCAGTGACCCAAATCCGACCTAATATAGCCCGGGTTTATATTGACCCGATAAGATTAACGATCCCGGCAATTATACAGCTTAATATTGATCCAAATGAAAGTGATTTAGTGTTTAACTTGATATGTTTGACTTAATACCAAACCAAACGATGGTCTAAAACTAAAGTTATTGATAAAAAATGACAATAATCAACGCAAAGCCGACTCGACCCAAGAAATGATATTACCCTATAACGACCCGACTCGACTTGACCCGAGTAACCCGATTGCCATCTCTAGCTCCATCCCATCTCTCTCACGTCCACCACCCATTACACTTTACAGCCACCAATACCACTGACACTACCTCCCCTTCACCACCGGTGCCTTTGAAATCGCACCCACGTCACCGAAACCACCGTCTACCTCACCTTCTCATACCAGCATGATCCACCCACCCAAAACACCCACTTAACTCTCAATGACCCACCCCCGAATTCCCACCACCAACCTAAAACCCTTAGATATAGAGTTTTTGAGGGTGATGAGGCAAATTTCAAGGAATTGGAGGTGTGGTTTCAGAGGAGGAGGTCAAATTAGGAAGATGTGGCATGTTTTTGGTGTTGGGTTGGGCGTTTGTGGCGATGAGGGAGCGCGTCCGCTGGTGATAAGTGAGTAAACATGATTGTTTTTGCCTGGGTTGGTGGTGGTTGTGGCTGGATTGATGGTTTTTGCGGCGATTTGGAAGCTTGGGTTGCGGCGAGTAGGTGGTGTTCGGGAGAATTGACCCGTATTCTGGTGGGTAGGTGCCGTCTTGGGCTGGGTTGTGGTAGTTTTGGGCTGTGGTTGGTTGTTCGAGACAGGTTGGTGATTATGGGTTAATGGGTGGATGTTGGGTGAAAGGCATGTGACTGATGTGAAAGTGGGGTCATATGAGAGATTGAGGGTACATGGGTGAATCGGGCTGGGTTGCGGTGGTTTTGGGCTGTGGGTGGTCGTTTGAGACAGGTTGGTGATTATGGGTTAATGGGTTGATGTTAGGCGAGAGGCATGTGAGTGATGTGAGAGTGGGGTAATATGAGGGATTGAGGGTAGATGGGTAAATTTGCCACATTTCTTAATTTTCCCTCAAAACAATGTGGAAGATTAAATAGACTAGAAGGAAGTAGTATAACGAAATTATGAATTCATATAAAGCATCCATGGTAGTAGTATGTGTATCTTGTGAATTTGTGATGTATATGTTTTCATTTAGGGGAATCGCCCTAAACCTTTCTGTGATTTTGTTTGGGGATGTGTAGTGTGTGCGTGTTAACTTACGTTCTGTTTTGCACATTTGCCAATTTGTTTTTCAGCCCTAATTTTGTTGTAAATGTTTTTCACTTGCGATGACTTGCCTTCTCACGGCCCATCTTTATCGCCTCCAGTATGTACTTGAATTTCTTTTACTCTATGATGGGTTTGATGGCATTGAAATTACCTATAGTAGTATAGACAATAGTGTCCCTTCAGGGTCAGGTAGATATTCAAAGTAGTTTTAACGTACGTAGTGGCTTTCATGGACCTGACTACCTTTTTGCTGATCTGCCAGCCATTAAGATAAATGCACTGCCTGTTTGCCAGATTTTCTACAATAAACACTTCTGGAGTTCTGGTTGCCGATAATGGTCATCTCCCACATGCCTGCTCCATAGGAGTATGTTATCTGTCTACCATTTTGACCTGCATTCTCTGACTGCATCTAAGCCCTCCCTCTCCCTTTTTTTATTCATGTACAGTTGCACAAACCGTTTGGAATTTGGATATGGGATTCAGAAATAAGGGTAGGGGAAGGAGGCGTATAGATAGACCGAGAAGGCGGAATATAGTTATCTTGTTTGATTTAAGGTTGAAAAAGAAATGGGGAAGGAATAGGAGGGTCCATTTAAATTCCCTTAATCAACAAAATTTCTCTTTCTTGCTGGAAAGATTTGGAGCTGAAAAGTAACCCTTCGCTCCAATATTTTTTATCAAACATGTTTATTTGGACACATACGACATAATCTCTGCTTTTGTTCGTATCTCGGATAACACTGCTAACAACAGAATAGGAAATCAGCCCTTTTATGTTTATATGATTCTACTTATGAGTTAGCACTACCACACATAGTATGATATGTTCGAAAGGGTCTTGGGAGGAGCAAACTTGCCGCCTAGTTATCAAATTTTTTGCAAGAAAGCTGCATTGTACCGCACAAACTTTAGAAATGGAGTTCAGCTATTGCATGAGCGACTTATTAGGTTAGGGTATAAGTGAGAGATTCAGGTTCTAGGATGAGTGTATCATCTCAACAGTGTGCCCCGGACTCACGGCATGCTGTTCCTGTAGAACCTGTGCTAGTCATTTACGTATCTCTGTAATTTTCATGAGTTTCACTCTAGGGTTTTAAATCATGCATACCTGTGAATTGTGATATGGTAAGTACTTCAATTGTTTCTACTCCTTCATGATGCTTTTAATTTAATTTGGTCTCTTACATGTATTGCTCTTTGTAGGGAAATGGCAATACAGGGATTGGCCCTGGATGAAGGAAAATCCATTAGCCAAAAGATAGATCTTATTTATCCTAGAGTGAGAGACATGTTGGATTATATTATCAAGCAGCAACCAAAAGTTTTGGAGTGCACAGAAATGAGGGAACAACAACTCCTTTTTCCATCTAAATCATATGATGCAATGATAAAATTTCTTCTTAAGTGCTTCGAGTTTGAGATGTCACAAAAAGACTCAAACTCAGCTGGACTTGAGCCTACAGTAGAAGTGTTGTGCTTGCTTATAGAACATGCAATGGCTGTTGAAGGATCTGCTGAGTTGCATGCTAATGCTTCCAAGTCCTTAGTTGTACTTGCAACTTATTGTCCTAAGGTATCGTCACATCCTTTAATAATTATCGATTCCTTTATTGCTACTTGTTATCCTCCGGTGTTGATTTATTCTGCTTTGTCTATCAGCTACTGGCATCTCGGTATGCTTCAAAAGTACATTGGTTAAAACAATTTCTAGGACACATTGACATGGATACTCGTGAATCTGCTGCTCGTTTGCTTGGTATAGCTTCTTCAGCTTGCCATGCATCTGCAACATCTACACTGATAAGTGAATTGATTTCTAATGATAACGGATCACAAACCACGAGGTTTGTTCCACTACACTATTATTTGTAATTTCTACTCCCAGAAAAAATTCAATTATTAGTCATAAATGGTTTTATTCTCTTCTTTTTGTATTGTAAATCAAAATACACAAATTGAAAGTGGATGGGGGGGGGGGCAACAATTCTACTGAGTTTAGAAGGGCACTGAGGGGATTTCACTGTATGTTTTTTAAATAAAATTTGATACAATCTTTTTAAAACTGATGGAAGTATTACATTTAGTGGTTCTTACTGAACCTCTTTTTCTTGGTTGATTTGATTTCAGATTCGAAACACAACATGGAGTACTATGCGCAATTGGATTTGTCACTGCTGAGTGTGTGTCAGAAGAAGCTGAGGTTCGTTAGTTGTTCATACTTTTATATGCATGATTTATTAATCACATGGTACATGGATAACATTGTAGTAGTGTACAATGGTGGTTATGGTATGTATTTTGAGTGAGTTAGGCAGTTAGTGACTGTAGAGTGCAGACCATAGATTGAAAGAGAGATACAAGGGTGACATTATGTTGCCAGGGAATAATGAGAGGATAAACTATGTAAAATTTGAAAGGGTTGGTGTGTCAAGGAGGAAGAGGAAGGGTGATAAGGTTTAGATGATGGCGAGGGTGATAACAGGAGATTGCTTGAAGGAGGTGGTGCTGTCGGCTTAATAAATTAATGCTTTCAAGGGTGTTTCAATGCCTTGCTTCAAAGAATTGGAAAACTCATGCAATGTTTTAACAAGTAGGCCTGTCCTCTATGTTCTCCCTCTTTATAATGATTTTTGTTTGAAGAACATAGACTTAGGTTATGAATTGCTTGCACAGTGATTCTTGGAATAGTGTTGGTCAAAGCCTGGTTCGAAATACAAAGTTGGCACTGTTCTTTTATATATTTTAACACATCTTTTAGCTGTGTCATAGATAGAACATAGTTGTGCCTTCTATGTTGACGATTCAGATGAAATGCATGATTAATTCTCAGAGGGATTTATATGTATTCTGTTTGACACCAGATGTTAGAGGCGGTTCTTCCTGGTACAATCAAGCGTCTGGTTGATGTTGTCAACCTTGAGACTCCAGCATTAGCTTCAATTGCAATGCAGGCACTTGGACATATCGGATTGCGTGGTTCACTACCGCAAGTTATTTGTGATTCTGGTTCAGGTGGCGCATACAAAACTGAATTCCTGGGGTGTCGTTTGATTTACCTTGTACTTTCTAACAGTTAACTATTGCTAAGTTGCTGTCATTGAAACATTTGTAGAGTCCGTGTTGACTGTTGTGCGCGATAAGCTGACTAAACTCTTAGCTGGAGAAGATATAAAAGCAATAAAGAAAGTTGCTATTGCTCTGGGGCATATATGCATGAAGGAAGTGTCACCTTCTAGCCTCGACATAGCCCTGGAGCTGATTTTTGGTCTCTGCCGGTCAAAGGTGTCGTTTCTATCTGCATATGCTTTGTTTGTGATATAGCTGTATGTCTTGTATGGAAAGTGCCATGCTAATGTGAAAATCTGAAATTTATACAGGTTGAAGATGTTCTATTTGCTGCTGGGGAGGCTCTCGCATTTCTCTGGGGCTCTGTTCCTGTGAATGCTGATATTATTCTGAAAACCAACTATACCTCACTCTCTATGACTTCAAATTTTCTGCTGGAAGATGTGTCCTCTTCTTGGCTAAAGAAAACCTACAGCGAAGAGAAAGAAGCTAGTGTCGATGCTAGAGTATTGGCTAGGAGTTCGATAACCAAAAAGATATTTGACGATCTTTTATACAGTAGCAGAAAAGAGGAGCGCTGTGCTGGGACTGTTTGGTTGTTATCATTAACGATGTATTGCGGGCATCACCGTACTATTCAGCAATTGCTTCCTGAGATTCAGGTTTGTTTACTCTATAACATGGTTATTACATGTGAAGATTGCTGTCTAGTAGTGTTCAGCAGACTTTGATACCATATCTTGCATAAATTGAGATAAGGAGGCTCACGTGTCTTCACTGTTAACAAATGAAAGAACAATTGGGGTGTTGCTGGGCAAGGACACTTTGCGGATGAGCAGTTTCTTCTGGAGCTTTATGTCTAATATTTTAGAGCTATGGATTTACTATTGAGCATAATTGCATAAGCCTTTTGGTTTTTCCATGCCACTTATTTTGTTACCACTGTTCACTTAGAAGAGAGGGTTCCTTATGTTTTGTTTCCTTTTTTGGGAGAGAGAGAGGTGGTAAGCGTTATGGATCAATAAAACATTACAGCTATGTTGTTATGATGCTATGAATAAACTCTGTACGCTTTGTGTAAGCGAATGTTAATTTCATAAAGTTTGAACCCCTTCAAACATAATAGCTGAACAGTGAACATCCTTACCAGGCATTCGTTGTTATGATGCCATGTTTTTTCTAGTAGCTAATGGTTTACCAAGTCTTGTAACTTGCTTCACAAATTTACATGATGTGTTGGCTTTTGCTGCAGTACTATCATTACCCCATTGCCTGTAGACTCTCATAAATCGGGGATGTGGCTCCCTCCTACCTTGGCATAGGCATGAGTCTTTGGGGGCATCGGGGTAATGTTGTGATCGTTATGGTTGTTGTCTAAATTTAGGTGTCCTTGTATCGGTGTAGGGAATCTTTTTTGGTCTAATATTGTACTAACAAGTATTAAAATGTTGAAAACTTTTCATACACTTATTCTTATCTTTTTTATAATTTGGCTTTGTTGGGGTTTGGATTTTCATAGTAATGAATGCTAATTGAGTGACCACGGTGAATTTACTTACAAAGCCTTCCCATCTTAAACAGGAAGCCTTCTCGCACCTATTGAGCGAGCAAAATGAACTCACTCAGGAGCTAGCATCACAAGGAATGAGTCTTGTGTATGAACTTGGTGATGAACAGATGAAAAAGAATTTGGTAAATGCACTTGTTGGCACGTTGACTGGCTCAGGGAAGAGGAAGAGAGCTGTCAAGGTAACTACACTAGATATTACAGAGCGTATAGCTTAGTACTTGAACCAGCGATAATGGTGCGTGGTAGAAAAGTAATGACGTTCTGTTTTTTTTCTGTATGCAACTTTTAGCTGGTAGAGGATTCACAAGTCTTTCAAGAAGGTACTATTGGTGAAAGTCCCAGTGGGGGTAAATTGACCACATATAAGGAGCTCTGCAACCTGGCAAATGAAATGGGCCAGCCAGACCTGATATATAAGTTCATGGACCTGGCAAATTATCAGGCAGCTATAAATTCTAAGAGGGGAGCTGCTTTTGGATTTTCAAGAATCGCAAAGCACGCTGGGGATGCTCTCAAACCTCATCTTCGTGTATTGGTTCCAAGGCTAGTTCGCTATCAATATGATCCTGATAAGAATGTGCAAGTGAGTGTTTCTGAATCCTGATCTTCAAGAGCTTAACATTATCCATACTACTATTGCACACTTCTTTGAATGATCTTTTGTCTTACGCTCTCCAACTTACCATTGCTATGACGTTTTCTGTCGATAGTGATGAGCATATTGTTAAAACATGTTATTCTTTAAATTCAAAGTCTGTTAATTTCAGGATTCTATGGCACACATATGGAAGTCACTTGTAGCTGATCCGAAGAAAACTATTGATGAACTCCTAGATCCTATAATTGACGATCTATTAATCCAGTGTGGATCTAGGCTTTGGCGTTCTCGCCAGTCTTCATGTCTTGCGCTAGCAGATATAATTCAAGGACGCAGGTTTGAACAAGTAAGAAACATGTTATGAAGACTCTAGATGCTGTAAATAGCAGCCCTTTTTTTCTACAGGCTTGATTTTTCGCTTTTAGATAATTTTTTGTATGAGATGTACGTGTGGTAATAAGAGTGGGTATTAAGTTGTTGACCATGCAATTATTTGTTCGGAATCAAATGCAATTTTATTGTCTTGAGGCCCATCTTTACTTGTTCCAGTTTGCTGGGGTTCCCACTTCAATTGACCATTACATTTTATCTGATGTTCACTGTCACTCCCATATTTTGGCAGATTGGAAAGCATTTGAAGAAGATTTGGATTAATGCATTCCGTGCTATGGATGATATAAAGGAGACCGTTAGAACTTCTGGTGATAAGTTATGCCGTGCTGTCAGTTCCCTTACTATAAGGCTCTGTGATGCGTCCCTCACTGATAAATCAGATACCAGCCAAGCCATGGATGTTGTTCTACCACTGTTGTTGTCTGAAGGTATTATGAGTAAAGTTGACAGCATTCGCAAGGCATCTATTGGAGTGGTTATGAAGCTTGCAAAGGTTTGCATGAAATAATTTTTTAGATTCCTCCTTTATGAGACTTTTAGTCATGATAAAATGCAAATCACTGTCTAGGGGTGACGCATAAATATCCTATCTGGAATCGTAGGGAAAGGTGTGGGGCTGCATTTAAATAGTATCTGCATTACATCTGGGTGTTGTTTACAATCTTTCAGACAGTGTAATTTGTTGGCTAATTCTGTTGAAAAGCTAATCCTCACGATGATGTTCAGAATTGCACAATGTAACTTTGGTTGATACTCATAAGAATGCTCTAACATAACATCTTCACTTGCTATGTCAGTTTTTGCTTATGATATATTCCACATAAGCTCCATTACACTTGTTAGTCAATTGCATGTTGATGATGGAGTACTTTTCTGGGGTTCGTCATGGTTCTCTGTTCAATTAACTTAGTTGATGGTTTACTTAGTTGTATTACTTTCCGTGCATTGCAGGGTGCAGGTGTTGCTATCCGTCCACATTTGGCTGATTTAGTTACTTGTATGCTGGAAAGTCTATCTAGCTTAGAAGATCCAGGGCTCAATTATGTTGAGGTATGGTAAAATACAGACTTTATATCATGGTGTGCTGCTGGCTTTTGAGGACTAGAATGACAGATAGCATTTATGTTTATGGCAGCTTCACGCAGCAAACGTTGGTATACAGAAGGACAAGCTTGAAAACTTACGGATTTCAATTGCAAAAGGCTCTCCTATGTGGGAAACTCTTGAACTCTGTGTCGATGTAGTGGACAAGCCATCATTAGATATTTTGGTTCCCAGGCTTTCTCAGTTAGTCAGATCTGGAGTTGGTCTCAATACAAGGTATAGAAACCTAGTAATTTGTTTCTGACGACAATGCACATGACGTTTTATCTCAGGATTATATTAGCACTTTTGTAGTTGAGTTGTATTAATGGTGTTGACTTTTAAGCTTTGTTTTAGCTGTTTGAATTTTCCTGATATGTAGAAGACCTATGAGCTTATGCATATCTTTTCCTCTGATCAAAGTAAATAACTAAATACCCCCAGACGGGCTATGTATTTTTGTTAGCTGTTGGCTCGCTAAAATGATCATTTTTAAATTAATTCAGTCCTTCATTTTAGCTGATCCATTTGTGTAGCAATTAACTAATTTTTGGTTGGGTTTCAGGGTTGGTGTAGCCTCTTTTATCACTTTACTGGTGCAAAGAGTTAACCTCGAGATCAAACCCTTTACAGGAGTATTGTTAAGGATTTTGTTCCCTGCTGTCATCGAAGAAAAAAGTGGTTCCGCTAAACGTGCGTTTGCTAGTGCTTTTGCATTGGTACTAAAGTATTCAACTCCTCCACAGGCCGAAAAAATCGTTGATGACATTGCAGCGTTACAAGCAGGTGACAGGAATGCCCAGGTTTCCTGTGCTATTCTGTTGAAAAGCTGTGCCTCCATGGCTTCCGATGTTTTGAGTGGTTATTATGCGACACTCATACCTGTTATCTTCATTTCAAGGTGTGGAATGCGCTTCTGTTTACGAAAAAAAATGAATATCTTTGCTTGCTTTTCTGAATTTTGTTTTCTGATCTTTATCTCTCTCATATCATGCAAGATCTTGCCTGTATGATTTTTTTTTGTCCCATTGAAGATGTGGGGACTACTGCCCATGTCCTCGCATCTACAGTCCTCCCTGAGTGGGTAAGGGGTACCATACACCATATCCTGTGGCATTCTTTTCCGTGGGGCTAAACATATTCTGATGTCACCCCTGGGTTAGGTCTGAAAGCTTATTTGCATGCTGAATGCAGTTTGAAAGTTGAATTGGCAATTTAACCTTATCCTGAAATTCCAAGTCAGTTGTTACTGGGGTGAATTGGTTTTCTTCATGAGTTATGTGTTATTCAATCTGAAGGATGTTATTATTGTGGTGTAAAAGGTGATGCAGGTTCTGGGGTCATATTTTCAGCTTTTTAAGTTACAAACTATTCTTGAAACTATTACAGATTTGAAGATGACAAGCATGTTTCTGGTCTATTTGAAGAGCTGTGGGAAGAAAATACAAGTGGTGATAATGTCACACTTCAATTGTATTTGGGAGAGATAGTATCATTGATTACTGAAAGCTTCATGTCATCATCATGGAGTTCCAAAAGAAACGTAAGTGCACTGCGTTTTCCATCATTAAGTTTGGTCGTGTACATTATCAACTTCAGCTATATATCGTTTGCTTTGATCCATAACAGGCAGCTCAGGCAATTACCAAGCTTAGTGAAACATTACGGGAGTCCCTGTCTACTCATTGTCAAGTGCTGCTCAACTTATTGTTGAAGGAGATCCCTGGTCGACTTTGGGAGGTGAAATAGTTTTCTCATCACTTCTTTCATGAGATTGAAGTTTTTGCAGATTTTTGTTAGTTATGTGAATAATCCTTCTATTCAGTCTAAGGCTCAATTCCGACTTTCAATTATGGTTTTTGAATGTTCTGGAACAGGGGAAGGATGCTCTTTTGCCAGCTTTAGCTTCCCTTTGTACATCCTGCCACAAGGCTATATCTTCTCATGACTCATCAGCGCCAAATGCTATCTTAAGCGTCATTACCACCGCTTGCGCTAAGAAGGACAAGAAATTTCAAGAAGCAGCTTTGTGTGCTCTAGAGCAGGTATTGTATGCTATCCAAGCCTATCTATGAGCTGCTGCATTTTCCTTTTTTCCCCCCTTCTTGGAACCCTAGCATCATTTATACCTGCCTTCTCTCTTTTCCAATATCTCATTTTATGTTGACTGACAATAACATTACTCTTTTAACATTGAGTAATTTTTAAAGTTGACAATAACAGTATACTGCCATTCTCTTTTAGGTTATTACTGCTTTCGGTTCGCCAGAGTTCTTTAATGTCGTCTTCCCCTTGTTATATGAGATGTTCAATCCAGCTGCTGGAACTAAAACTATACAAGAACCTTCAGGAAATGGTCTGAAAACCGGTAAGCTCATTGCAGATCTTCTATTGCACCGTTTCTTTTTATAAATTTTATTAGTTTTGCTACTAATTTAATAATATGGAGTACTCTTGTTAAGAATTCCTTCTTGTTTTATATCTGGGAAACGGGAAAGCTTTCATGACTCATGAGGGACTTAAAACAGATTCGATAGTAATTACTAATGCTTCTAGAGTCTAGACTCTAATTTGTATTTGAGATAGGGCCCGAGTGAGTCCCCAATTTTGTTCTAAATGCGATGATGTGATCCATACGGTCCCATTTTTAATTCTTGGTCTGCCCTCTTCGACCTATATGATGTCTATTTTCTTGCAAAGATTTACGACTGCTTATTGGTTGTAACTGTGTAAAAGAGAATCAATTAATTTGAAGCTCTTGTTTGTATCTCAAACCCATTTAGGTTACATGTTCTATGTTCTGATACCTGGAAATCGATGATGCTTTAATGATTTTTGAACTTTCATGCATACAAATGCAGAATCTGGTGAAGAAAAGAGCTATGTACCACGTAGTAAGATTTTAGACTGTACTACGTCGTCAATAAATATCGCTTCCGTAGTCGACGTGCTTGAACAACAGCAAAAGCTGATGTCTTTGTTATCTCATGCCTTGTCTCCTGCGTTGCCATGGGCAGGTAACGTGCAAACTTAATCTCCTGCCTCAAGTGTCTATAGTTATTGTTTCTCATACCCTCTTTTTGAACAGATAAAGTGTCAGCATTTCTGACAATTAAGAAGCTCTGTTCTAAGTTAAAAGCCACTACAGTAGGATCTCAAGAAGACATTTCAACAGCTGGTGTAGCATCATTTGTGCGCGAGGTTTTGCCCGAATTTTTATCCCCTTTATTTGTTCTTGAACATAGTTTGGTATCTAACATGTCCTTATTCTTTATTTCAGCTCTTCTTAACTGTTTCAAGCAAAATAGTTGACTGTATTATCACAGTTAAGATTGGTCAGGTATGTTTTGCCTCTTGTTCCTTTATGGTTCTTTATGAATAAATTTGCGTCCGAAGATGGGTTTATATAATGGAATTTCCTCCAGTTGTCACAAGTTTGCTTGTTGCGGCAAATCTGGTTTCACTGATTTGATTAACCTTTAAATAGATAGTGAGTTACGAGACGACCACACATGAGACCAACCTAAATTGTTTATATTTCTTCATCTTATTATAGGGTTGATGGATTTATCATACATGTAAGCCTGTCTCATGTTCGCTTGTAGTCTAAAGAATTACTTCAGTTTTTCGAAATCGGTGAGTGAGGGAAATTTCGATAAATCGGGCAATTCTAAAGAATGGGAAAGGGTATAACCGTATAAGTATTGTGTTGAAGACTAAATTATCAACTTTAATGCCTTTCTTAGTCTTATCGCCCAACCGTTTGGGCACGAAAATCAAAACTTAATTATTGTTATTACTTTTGAAGCAAACTAAATAAAATTTTGCGCTAATCTTTCCCGTTTTCCTTTTGGGCTGATTTGTTGATAGTCTCCTTTATCTCATGACGATCTTTGAATTTGTGTTTCCTAATCTATCCTTCCAGGTCCATGTTGCAGCAGCAGAGTGCTTGTTACAAGTTCTCGATCTATGCCAAGCTGTACAACCACGACCTGTCGTAGATAAAGAACTCAAGGAAAGTGTTTCAGAGTTGTATGAAACCGAAAAGAATGATCAGGCCAAGTCATTGTTGAAGAACTGTCTTGTTATCCTTGAAAACTTGTAGCCAATGCTCATGTCGACTTAGTGACATTATTGTCAAAGTGAGTGTTAAGCCCGAGCTTATTTATTAAACTTCATGACATTCGTGAATCACGATATCGCGATTACATGTTGAATACTGTATTATTATTTTAGTGGATATTAACGTCCTTTCATTTCATCCTTAAACTGTTTGTAAGTATTGTTTTAATTTTAGACTGTCTTACCCGAGAATTTGTGTTTTTTTTAGCGGTTATCACGTTTTGCATATATCTATGGTTGATTGAGCAGAACTGTACAAGTAATGAAACAACACGTACAATTCGAAGCAAGCATGAGTAAAAATGTTATCTATTATCGGTTGACGACAAGTCGAAAAGGCTTGAGTTTAGCTAGTGCAGACTGCAGAGCTTTTTATACTCCATGAAACTACAAGTTTGACAGACTTCAAAACCCAAATGACCTGATTTCTGTTCAGATGACACAAAAAATCGCTACTAGCTCATTTACAATTAGTTACAAGTACAACATACTCCATTCGTCTCAATCCCTTGTAAGTTGTAACTTGTAAATAAATTAACGGGACAAAGGAAGTAGCACAATAAGAAGGTTAAATACAATATTTTATAGTTATAATTCAACCAATTACAATTGTTAATGAAATGTTTTATTTAAATCGTAAAAATTAAAAGATAGAAATTTGAAATCACTGCTACTCCCAAAACAAGACTAAAAATAATAAATAAAATACATTATAGTGATACTCCAGCCTATATAGTCGGACCTCGTCCGGTGATGTGAATGCGAAATCTCGTATTATCATTATTAGCTGCTTGTATATTCCGGAGTTGCCCCTGGAGGACGTTACAAGCATCGAACAAGTGCACAACTCTGGTCGGTTGATTTCGAGCGGAAATTTGACCTTGATTGGATATTTCTTGCCAATTTAAGTTGTCAAATTCATCCCAAGGTTGTAAGAAGCAAATTACTCCCGTGTTTCGCCACATTGCCTCCAGGTTTTGTTCCACGGTGATGTGTGGGAGTACCCTCGTTGAGAAACATGCCAATATGTCTTCTTGACTGACACGAGGATCGTATATCCTGATTTTCCGTGACCCTTTCAAACAGAGTTGTTGACATATATGTATGGCAGCCGAGTTTATAACATCATTAGTATTTTCTTTATAAGAAAATCCTAAGATGCACACGACTTCGTTTTGCATCATTTTTGTCAATTTTAACATCTTTGCTACTAGATGATCTTGATGTTCTACGTTGCATTTAATAATGCTATTGAAAAATTTGGCTGCTGGTTTCATATGATGTAGTTCGGCCAAATGTGTAAAGACGACAAGTCTCTCAATAATCCTAGACCTCCAAACCCGGCACTTACTCTTAAGGTTTGATTGCCATTTAATCTGGGGTCACTATTCATGATTCGTTGCACGCCGTTGATATCACCGTCGGGCATACTTTCACACATATCAGACATTGCATTCATCACAGTCGCCTGAAGTGCCAACATGACATTGGTGGCCATAACGCCTAGTATGCCGGAGGAGGTAGATGTTACGATGATGTCATTGGCGTTTAAAACCCAACCGTTAGGGGCAGCCGAGTAAAGATCTGATATCAATCCTGTGTTTGGATTATTATTATTAAGTGGATGACAAGTCGTTATAACAACCCGTGTTGGTTGTCTCAAGCTTTGTAACGCAGTTCCAGCAGAGAAGAATTCCGGAACCCAAAATATATGATGATGTATAGCCACTGCATTCGCACACCTAGCACTTGAAATAACATTACTCACTGCGGTCAATGCATCGTCAGCTGGCAGATGAGATTTCATAACAATCACTTTCGGTTCTTGCGCGACAAAAAGCACCTCCCTCATCGCGTAGTCCCATTCGCACAAGTCTAATCTTTTCCTTTTCCCTATACCTTCCTTTTTCGTATTGACATCGACTGCAATTATAACCATATCGGCTAAGTTTACTTGATTATGATAATCCGGGGTTTGGAAGTTGACATTAACTCGATTTCGATCCGCCAATAATTGTGGTAAACCCGGTTCAAAGCATTTCAGCCCATTTTTGCCAACCCACAAATCAATAATATCTTGGTTATCAACAATAACAAACTGCTTTTGTGGCCACTTCTCAGCTGCTATAAGAGTACTCAACACTCCTACCTTTGTTGCTCCTATACAACATATGTTACGGACATCTTGTATTTGAATGTTTGCCATAAGTGTCACGATTCCTATTATCACAAGCTGAAAACGGATAATGATATTATGAGCTAAATTATTTAAATTACGAGAAATAAAACTAAAGCAAATACAATGAAAAGAAGGGTTACGAAATAAATTGAACTAAATTATTTTACGAACGCGACCGCATTAAAAATCTTGATTCTAAATTAAATAAATGTTAGTATTAGGAGCATTGACATTACCTTAAAAGTGGATTATGATCTTTAAGGAGGGACTTGAAAGTGAACCAAAAATAAGAACAACTTGAACTACGAGTATTATTAGAGAAGTAGAGAATTTATTGTAAGAAATTTGATTTGATGTGAAATTTGTTTAATCAAGATATCGTCTAGATTATTCTATGTATATATAACGGATGAATTTTGAGCTTTGGTAAGTGTGTTAACGAGTAATTTAGGAAACTTTCCAAAATTGAGAAATTTCCAAATTTGAGCTATTGTTTCTTTGTTTCCAATTACTTTTTGTAGTTTTCAATTTTAATAAATCTTATTCTGAAATTTAATTACCTTGAAGGATTTAGGAAATTTATTCAATTTGACAAAGGAGTACTATTTTCTCAAATTCTATCTAATACTCCCTCCATTCAACTCCATACTACATGTTTGTTTTTTCACGTTTGCCAACGTGTACTTGGTGTCGTAAATATGTTTCGCTGCATATTTGCAAAATTATAAGAGTTGGATTTTTTTAATGCAATTAATCCTCAAGACGAATCAAACAAGATCTCACATGAATATATTTTCTTTTATGTATCAGACGGAAATTAAAAGAGTCTTCTTGTTTGTGAATAGTGTACAGAAAAGAAATACGCAATGTTGAGTTGAATGGAGGGAGTACGTAGTAAATAACTATAGTATAGTAATCTTAGCAACTAACACCTTTAAGAAAAGACTTACAAGTTACAACTAATGATAACTTATTTTCCAAATATGGTTACATTTAGCTGTTAACTGGATATAAAATCCCGTCTTATTGATACATTCTAAAAAAATGCCTAGTATGAAGAGAGACCAATTCAAAATAAATTTGTTGACAATGAGATTGAATGAGTACTACTTGTACAAGTTTAGTACGTACAACGGTACAAGTAGATGGTTTAGTAAAGCCCTAAATTATACAAAAAAAAATTACGTTGTTTTAGTAAGTACACGTATATTTCATTGCTTGTGCTCTTCAATATAGACATCAAATAAATTAATAAATTAATAAATTAATGTATAATGATACTTTCTCCATTCATAACCAAACACACCATTGGCCATTTTGACACTATTTACAAGCGAAGAGAATCTTCGATATTACTGATAGTATATACGGAAAAAAGATAGTCATGTGAGATCTTGTTTATTTGATTCGTCTTTCTAAATACAATAAGACTATCAAATTTTTATACTAGTTCTTAACAATATAGAATTAAAGATATTTACGTTATAATATGTGCATTGACAAACGTGTTAAAGGAAAATTGTGTGTTCGGTTATAAATGGAGGAAGGATATATCAACCATTTGGACAAGAGCAAGCTAGTTTTGTGTAGGGCACTTTTATATACTAATGCAATTGTAAAGGAATTGAAACACAACCATCTTAAGGGGTAATTAAAATTAAAATGGTTAGTAGAAGTTCTTCGATATACAATAAATTTATATAAAATCATCTAACATTAATCATTTTTACTTCAATAAATATCGAATAACTTTTAAGTAGTTGTTAAGGTGGCAAGAAAAAATCCTCGAGATACTATCCACAAAAACTAAAAATGCGCGGTATACTATCCACATATCTACATAAACTAATTTAAGTTTTATAAGTTCAGTTTAACTTAGTTCAGGTTCATTATATTTAGTTTAGTTCGATTTAGTTCAATATTATTACTGTTATTATTTCAGCTCAATTAAGATCAGTTGAGCTCATTTCAAATCTAGAGTTGTTCAACGGTACGGGCCAACACAACCAGTCCACACCTCTAAGCCACATTTTTCCACCTCGGGCAGCCTATATGCTAGCCCGACATAACCCAGTATCACCTTTGGGGCAAGCTAATACCACTGCGGCGCTACTTCCTCAGCCTGGCCTGGTCTAACACTAAAAAGCAAGTGACCTTAGTTTAGCATCTAACCCGACCCGTCCCAGCCTGGCCCATGAACACCTCTATTTAGGTCCAAAAGAAAATGGCCTTAATCTTTAACTAATACTTGGCTCACCTTTAAAAAAAATCAATCAATCTAACATTACAAGACCATCTTATTATGAGACCGTCTCAAAGCAGAACGGACACGAGAACATAACCCGACTGACCCGCTTCCTTTTAATCTAGTCGCTGCCCTGCTCTCCTCGTATCTCCGAGCCGTTCCGCCATTACCGAAAACCTTAAACCTTAAACCTTGGATTCCTTTGTTTCTATTGATAGCTTGAGCCAAAGGCTTTCCTTCTCTCCTTCCTCAATATCACAATTCACAAACATATCATCATGTATGTCTTCTGTTCTCTCTTTTAATTTCACATTAGCATTTACTTCAATCGTATTTTTACTGTATTTAATTAAATTTGTAATTAGGGGTAAACCACCTGCTGGAAAGTCGAAGAATTGTATGGAGATTAATGGCAAAGTTATCGACTTTCGCTCTATTATAAAAGAAGTTCAACTTCTAGGTATTTTTCTACTTTTTCCGTCGTAGTTATTTGTTTACCTTTTATATAAATTTAACTGTGACGGGTATTTTAATCAAAGGTAAATAATTAGGATAGAGTGACAATATTACAATTGTTCTGAGTGATTGAATTTTAGAAGGCATTAATAATGGATATTTTCTCCCGCTAACTACAAATCCTGGTTCCGCTACTGTTACTAAGTGAAAGTAGATGCCCTAATTTGG
The DNA here is from genome assembly GCA_022085475.1 of Heliosperma pusillum. Classification (NCBI taxonomy): domain Eukaryota; kingdom Viridiplantae; phylum Streptophyta; class Magnoliopsida; order Caryophyllales; family Caryophyllaceae; genus Heliosperma; species Heliosperma pusillum. Next base: position 62,016 of record JAIUZE010070397.1, read on the forward strand.
AGGGTTGGTTTGGAATTTAGTTGAGTTACTTTGAAAGTTAATCCTTTTGCTGTGGAGTTTATAATTCGGATATGTTGTTAATTGAGTTGGGTGGAATCAGGTGAAATTCTCTTGTTTGTGGTTGGAGAGTTGGAATATTTGTAGTTATTGGTGCTAGTATGGTCGTTATGATGAGAAATAGGATAAGACGGAGAGCCGCATTTGTGCTTCTAAATTCTTGGTTGATATGTCCGAAAGTTTCTAATCTGAAAAGATTAATTTGTTAATCGTAAAGTTTTTTGTGGGGTTTAAAGTTTGCATTTTGTATGAAGTGGGGTTGTAGTTGTGTAGGTACTTAGTTGGTGCAAATCATATCGTTTCTAATAGCATTTTGATGAAGAATATAGTTACGAAAAAAAGTTGGAATTGAGTTATTTCTGATTGTAAGCAAAAGGAAGCTGGCTAAGCTTTTGGGATTAATGACGGCTAGGCATTGTGGCATTTTACGAGATCTGGAGTTTCCCGAGTTCTTTTCAGTATATAAGGAGGTTGGAGTGAGTTAAGCTGCAACGGTTTTGAAAATGAAAGTGAGGAGCTCAAATCTTCAAGCTCAATTAAGAAGAGGCTTCTAGTTGACCTCTTCTTTGACAGACCATTAGATACGAGTAAGGTTACTCTAGCAAACTTAGGGAGAAAAAGGTTCAGTTTTTGTTTTAGGTTGGTTTGTTAGTGTGACCTCTTCATACCAGCTTTAGATTTTCTACACAGTAAAAGAAGTAATATAGACTAGCTCTACAGTTTGGAAGAAAAATTTAGTAGAGTTAAGGCGTAGGCTATTGGAGTACTATGTTCTAAAACCGTGTATAGTTCTCATGTTTTATCCCATCATAATGAAAGCTCAAGGTCCCGATAATAGACCTTATGTTCTTTATTTAAGTTAAAAAGTTCTAGTAATACCTCTTATGTTTGTTTTGGAGGAGGGAGCTGGGACTAGGATGTTGGGGAATCACTTGAAACTTTTGGTGTCTGTGGATTCGACTTAGCGTATAATCAAAATTGCCAAATTGGAACCCGAAACTGAACTTCAGAAGTACCACGTCTGTGTTCCTTGGTTTTTCGGTTATTCTTCTCCTTATCAGTCTAGCAAGTTTTGAGTCTCCCAGCTATGATCTATGGTCATGTCCCCTCTTACTTTCCACAAAGTTCTCCTTCCATTATTGTATCAAAGCGTCAGGGACCCCACTCTTCTTAATGACCTTGTGTAACAGTATTTATCGCTGTACTTTTGATGGTATTTTATTTGTTTGTGATTCTTATGGTCTGGAAGACTGGAACAAATTAGATCAATTTACATAAGCGACAAGCCTTTCCCTGTGGCTTGGAAAAGGGTTATTGAGGACCTCTAAGCTATACAATTGGGTTATCTTACCTATCTAATGGAGGGCCAAGACATATTGGAACTTAGTTAGTAGTGTATGTATGGACAGCCAACTTGGTTTACTTGATGTTAGGCCTAATGAAATTATGAATCTTTCGAGTTTGTGCTGAAAAATGTGTCTGAACCATATTTGTTTGGAGTTGTGCCTTTGACCTGAGTGAGCCTTTTTATGTGACATCATAATACATTGCAATATGAGCGTGTATTGAGTTATTGATAGCTAAATCAAATTTCGTGATTCTAGGCAAAAAGTTTGATGTGTGGGATTTTGGGGTCATAAACGTATAGCATCAAGTTGCATAAGTTAGCTTTCAAGCTACTTCCTTATTACCCATGAAGTGAATTTGTTACGGGGGCCAGCCCTAGAACAATTTGTTTTGCATCGTGAAATATGACCACAAGTTTAAAGCAATAAAAGTCACCGCAAAAACAGCCGCTATCAGCATGTATACTCAATCGGGTACATTATTGTTAAGTATGACACTTAATTTGACATGTGTATCACATCATATGTGCTCAAAGCCTCGAATGTGGTATGGAACTTGTTCACATTTTTCCTTACAACCAACAGTCACTATCAGCACTAATACTCAACCGGGTACATTATTATTTCTCGTTTGACACTTAATTCAACATGTGTATCACATCATATGTGCTCAAAGCCTCGAATGTTGCATGAAACTTATTCACAATTTTCTCTACAACCCTCTCTTCAAATTATCAATCAATTTCGCCACGGTGTCTCCGAAAGCCGTCTTGAACGTGATATATACCCTTCAAATTTGGCATTTCGAACCATCTGAAGCGATTTTAAAATGTGTTTGGGTTGTCGGCACCGACTCATAGTCACATTATAAGAACATTCTTTTAGTTTGAGTCTCTTATGCTTTGTTACTTGGAAAAGTTTAATTTTTTTTTAAATTTTTTTTTTGACAAGGTAAGAGAAACTAGGTCGATCCCCAATTGTAGGACCAACCTATTTCATCCTTTCGGATGAGAAAATAATTTAATGGGAGCCATGGACTTTGAAACCATCTCGAAAGAGTTGAACAAGAGTGTCCAACTAATAGTTTATTTGATCCTATATAGGTTGGCCAAGCCGTACACATTCCATCTAGCGATCTATGCACTTACATAAATAGGTTGACCAACCCGTACATGCACCATCTGGCCATCTATGCATCGTACTGTTTTGTTCAATATACGTACTATTTGCAAACTTAAAAAAGTTGTGTAATGCTTCAGGATCCTCCGACATGACATGGAAAGAGAGGAAAGATTTACAAAACAAGAAAATTGTTTCTTTGGGTGGCAAGGTATTGATTGTTGATTTGTATATTTGTCTTGAGTTTGGACCCTAAATATATACCAGTGCAGCAAGTAAATAAGCTAACCATTATTTCTATATGTGAAAGGCTACTAAGCAGCAGAGGCTACCGCTGAGCGTATCACGGTTACAAATGAAGAACCACAAAATTAGAGAAGAAAAGAAGTTACAGCAGGTAGTTAACTGGATTGCTGATGTCTATTTGTTTTCACAAATTCTCATTTAATATGGTCCCGTGATAAGATTATCATGAGACTGACCCAAATAATGGATCGTAATTTATTAATTTTAGTTTTTTTTTGTGGGTTAATGTGTATGTGGGTGGGAATTCTAGTTAAATTGGGCTAGTGTCACATTATGCCTTCTCATAGGAGACCAATTGATTTGTTTCATGCAATTATTTAGTAATGAGTTGGGAGTTATTTCTTGGAAGTCCTTTGGTTGAGATTAACCCAATCCCTCACATACTCATTATTGAATTATTGGGTGGGATGATTACACATGTGAGACCGTCTCGCATAAATGGGTGTGTTCAGTGACATAAAGTCATAAACATTTACTTCGTGCAGGAATTGTTGTGTGGACGTTCTGGGGAAAGTATGGTGAAAACTAGCAGCAGCAGAAGCAAGCAACGTCCAGAGAGACGCAAGCTTGAAGATTCTGTTCTCATGTCGAGTCAAGGGCGATTCCGAAATGGAATTCTTGATGTTAAACATTTATTAAAAACAACTCCGGTTGCCAGAGATGAAGATCATGGCCCTCCTCCTGTCAGCAAAGGGAAGACAAAGCACAAGGGCGGTAACAAAAATCATGGCAAGAACAAAGGTGGTGGAAAAAAGCGACACTAAACAAACTATCAAGTGAAGGAATTGGCTAAAAGGATGTATACTTCACCGAATTTAATCTGAGAATTAAATACTCGAATCTCTTTTGTAGTGAGCTCTTTGGTTTTGCTGTGTCTCGGTGTGTTTTAAAATTTTTGATTCATTTGCGTTATGCTTTTTTTTATGAATTGTAGACATTCTGCAATACTGAGGCCAATTTAACTAGGGGTGGTAAAAAAGCAGCCTGTGTTGTTAACAGTAGCCTAATTCTGCTTGCCAACTCCATGCCCGTCAATTTGCCGGAGCCACTTGAGACACCGGGATGCTGGATCTTGTTATATGAGTAACTTATATACTCCGTAATTTTGAACCTGGAGCTATGGCAATGTTTAGAGTCACTTCTCTGCTCGGGGATATACCGGTTACTCTTGAGACAATGAGATGATGTTGGATCTTGTTATATAGTCCGTACTTTTGAACACGAGGCTATGTCAAATGTCTTTTTCTTTTTAGTTACTCGATGCTCAATTGTTTTTAAGCTTTCGAGAGCTTTGGTTTTCAGCTAAAACCTTAAAATACCATTTCATCAACAAGAACGCCAATTCTGTCTTTGTATTTTGTATATCTCATCCTCTCTGAGCGTACAAAATAGTATGAGTCGAGTGCTCTTTATTTTTAGTTGAGTAATTTACTTATTCTCAACTTGAATGAGTTTTGGTGTAGTGGTTGCTCAACTCTTCCCTTAACCATAAGGTCAATACATTGCGTGTTATATAAGCAGAGCGGATATTATCACAATATTTGTTTATATCTTCTAGAGAACAAGCTCAAATTTACTTCCAATAGTCGAAAATAGACATGTCAAATTAAGACACCGCTAACGCCACAGACTATAATTAACACCACAAAGCTCTATATAGGCGCGTGTAACACGTGTCAAACGCAGAGCTCCATGGCAATGGTCTACGAAACCATAAAATTGTGAAGTCTTAAACTAATCTTCAACAATCTCATACTATAACCACTATCGTCGTATACTATAACAATTGACGTCGTTGCAGTAATAATATATCTGGTCACCTTTAATACTTATATATATCTGTCTTAACATTAAAACAGGTAAATTATTTACCTGAACAGATACGACAAATAACTTGCTCTTCTATATACATTCGGCTTTTATCTTATTCACACTACTTGACCTGGTCTTTAACCTTAAAACGGATATACCCGTCTTAAATAAGAATTTAGGTAAAACGAATCAAAACCCAATTGATTACAAAGCCCATAAGACTATAAGAGTAGAAGTTTCTACTTTCTATCCCCAAAATACATCCTCCATAATTCTCAGATAAACCCTAATTTATCCTTTCAATTGTTTAGAAACTTCTACTACCTTTCTTTCATTTCTTGCAGATCACACCATCTGAACCACTTATATAATCACTCCTTTCTTCAACAAATCACTCATTTTTCAGCTCTTAATTTTCTGGGTTTTTCTTCAAATCAAATATATTTTCATAGAAATAAAATGGCAAAGAGATTAATACCAACATTAAATCGCATTTTGATTGAGAAGATCACTGCTCCTACTAAAACTACTGCTGGAATCCTGCTTCCTGAATCTTCTGCCAAGGTCCCTAATTTTACCCTCTTCTTTTAGTATATTTTTCCGTCTTAATCATTTGTTTATCTTTTATATTCATAGCGGGTTTTATTCTAATCAAATAAATAAATGTACCCACTACTAATTTAGTTTATGAATTGAGTTGATTAAATGAGCCTTGTTTTGTCATTATTGTATAAAGATTGCTTTTTTGAATTAATTTGTGAAGTAGAATGTTTATTGATATACGAGATTTGCATAAAGTTTGCAACTTTTCACTTAAATTATGATTATGTGAGATGGGTATGTACTAGCATTGTTGATTGATTGATACTCTCTCCGTTCCGGTCATTTATTTAGGACGATTTCATTTAACGGTGTCTTAGTTAATTCTTTAAACTAAGTACAAAGTTTAGATTTTGTGTCAAAAGTAAGCGTAAAGAATTATTTGGACTATGGAAAGTGGCTAATATGGTTAGCGTATACTCCCTCCGTCTCAATCATTTGTTTACCTTTGATTAAAATACCGGATATTAGTAAGCACGAGAGAGGGGCATGGTCATCCCTGTCTCGCACTTATTGTTGGAATGAAAGGCGAGATTTTTACCCCGATCATTTCAACAATTGATTGATTGTTGAGAAGTTGGACAAACATTATTGCATTGGTGTGATTTTCTTCTGGACTACAGTAGTCTGTGAAATGGAGGTTGATGTATTGTGGATCAATGTTGATAAGTTTCTTTTTATATATGAGACGAGGGTAGTACAATATTCATGTCATAAAAAGGTTGTACTCCCTCCGTCACTTTCATTTGTTTGCCTTTTATATTCTTTGCGAGGGGTATTTTAATCAAAGCCAAACAAATGATTGGGACGGAAGAGGTATATAGATATAGATAGGTTTGGTGATATGAGTGGCATTTGATGTTAATAGCTTTAGTTTAAAATTTGTATGATGGAAGAACTAAATATGTTCTTATTAATGTGTTGCAGCTAAACTCCGGGAAAGTGATAGCAGTTGGTCCTGGAAGTCGTACTAATGAGGGGAAGGTGATTCCAGTGAGCCTGAAGGAAGGAGACACTGTTCTATTGCCGGAGTATGGTGGCCAAGAGTTCAAGCTTGAAGATAAAACGTTAGTGTTTCGTTCTTTGTTACTCTGTAGATAATAATATCCTGTGATGGCTCACCTATATATTCTGACATTTCATATTGCCCGGTGTACATATATTTTACACTCGACTGCTCGTATGCATTACCACAACCACCGTCTTATCGTAGTGTCCTAAGAGCTCCCCAGTTTTCCCATTTAAATAGAATAGGGATACGAGTCAAGGAGACGATTTTCATTGCATTGGATAACTGATACTTTATAATTAGGGTTATTGGAGATCAAAAGTTGCATTTGATTGGTATGCCAACACATTTCTGGTTGCTGCTATGCTGATGTTATATAGCATATGTAGTGATTGATACTCCCTCCATTCTTTATCCGGCCTTGCTAGATATGTATGGATATATTACGAGCCACGCATGATCATTATTATCGACTTCTAGGATGTCATAGAGCTTGCATTATAATTGATAATACATGTTATTTGGTTTTAGATTAACGTAGTGACTCACCCATTTGAGAATTCCGAATTCCATTACATGTTCAAATCCAACTGTTGTGTAGATAACTTGAATTTATAGGCTAGTCTTCATATTCATATTTCCTATGCCCCATGGTGTACTTTACTTGTGTTAAAGTTCCGCCAGTGTCAAAATTATCTTCATGATTCCAATAACTTTTAGGAAACAGTCCTATGGCTATCACGATGAATTGTTGTCATTGTTTTGTCCCATAAGATGGTTTTAGTCGAGTGAAAGATATAGATATAACTTAATTTTACTGATATATAAGCGCTGTGAATGCTGGTTGCAGATATCATCTCTATAGGGAAGAAGACGTTCTTGGAACTCTGCACGACTGATTGCTGGTTTTGTGGCGGTTTGATTGCAGCTATATGTGTTGTTTGATCCTATGATTTCGAGGAAGTTAAGTGATCAGAAACTTAAAGAGTCATGTTCTTGTTATGGACCTTATATTCTAGAATGCTCCTTTGAGATTGTAATTTTCTTGGACGGCTCATTTATCTGTTTGAACTAGAATTAGATCATTTGTGATCTTGTTTTTCTCCCTGGATAGTATAATTACATAAACGTATTCAGATACCTTAATCCTTGATGCGTTTCAACTAATAATGGCGTGCTTTACATATGTGGCAGTACTGGTTTGCTCTTTTGCTGTGAGCCCGTGACCCTTGTTAAATTAGTCCGTCGCAGTAAGAACTCCCGTAGCATTCTACCTTAACAGATTCAGATACGTTACCCATTTGTGTGGTGTCTATATGATTGTAACAGTCATAGACTTGGCAATTATAACAGATCACAAAGATTTACTCGAATTCATCTCGACGACGAATTTTAAAGTGGTTTTGTTGGGTAAATTTAATACAGGTTAGTTTTATCTGCGAAGAAATTTGTAAAGAGCGACTTTGTTATGAAATAGATTATAAGAGTCGATCTACTTGGCGCTGTTCCTAAGAAACGAACTGGGGCTGGGTTTTCCAGTCTCATCATCTGTCGTATAAGTTTGTCGAATGCACCTTGGTCTGCTGACGATGCTGAAAATGTCGTAATTAAAGGACTCTTGCCAAAAATATTTCAAGAATAAACTGAATAAACTCCACACTTGTGTAATCAGCAATATATAATGTCTCCGGAGAATTAATTCATGGGGCAAGTCCAATACATAGAATACAGATGAAATCAACCATCAAGCTATGGGAAAAGAGTCTACAGCCGGGTTTATGCAGTGTCTTGCAGCGAATAGAATTTCGCTGACAGAAGGCAGTCTGGCAGCAAGGTAGTCCACGGCAAATCATTTGAAAATGTTATGACGAATTCAAGTAGTTTTCAATTACTTCTGTACTTAATTCTTCATACACCTACAATCCAGCACCAAAACAATTAAAATAGGGCTAGAAGAATAAGTGACAACAGTGTTGGGAGTAAGAGCGAAACAGAAAAGCCGAGAGCAATACCAGTTTGTGATATATTTTCTGGAAGGCGTCGCAGAACTTCTCAGCTCCTGCCGAACCAACCTACAGATGGATGCCAAGCATTAATTATACGGCCAGTAAACAGAAAGCTTATTGGACACTCGACTGATTGGTGTCCTTAATGAACACTTGCTGATCAGCGTTGATCAGTCAGAATATTAAGAGAAAAGCGGTTAAATAAATGACCTATACTACTTCAATTCTTCAATTCACCAGACATACCCGCATCTAGGGCCCGACATTGGGACATAGGTTAACGGTTTCAATTCATTTTGTGGGAAAGCACGGGGATTTTTGTCTATAGCCAAGTTGCACAATTGTACACGACACATTTCAGATAAATTGATCTTTTGATACAGATTCTGATTCAACTAGTGTGCCGCAAAAAAAAAATATTATGACAATTACAAATTTTATTTGTGCGACATACCATGGAATATATACATGTTCAGGAAGAATTAGAGAGCAAATTATGAAGAATTAGTATGACCAGGTTCAGAATGCAACTGCAGAAAAAATTTGATACTAGACCAAAATCGAACTCAAAATTAATCACAGCAGCCGAACTTGACACAAGCAGACAAGTTCAAACTTGTGCAAGTTACAAAAGATAGAACCATATAACGACGACGAAATAACAAGATATTTCTAAACAGGGGTAATTTTTTCTCCCATATAGCTAGGTATTAGTTTGATGATTCCAGATGTTCATTCACTACCCTTTCTAGATCAACAAAAATTCGAGAGTTGAGATAATTACACGCCTGCCACCTATAAACCAAATGCAGGGCAAAAATTGTACAACTAAAGAGCATGACCGGAGTTGATGAAACATAGCATAACAAACAAAATGCCTTTGCTTCGGAGAAGCTAAAAAAATTGTAAATTAATTACATTCTTTGGCTTACCTTTTGTTCGGCAGCAGACCTTAATTTACCCCAGAAGACATCTGTCACAAGAGAGAGCAAATGAATATGTTAAACAAATCATCTAACAAATTATGTGTCATTCAAGACAACATGCCGTCTCGTAATCCTATTAAATTGAAAAGCATATTGTTATTCATTTTCATATTAGGCCAGATAAATTATCAATGTATCTGGCTGGCTACAGATTTACCAAGAATTAATCAAGTTATCTAAAAACATACTTTCACTCTGTTCATTTTCAACTGTACTGAAGCCTCGTTTATCATGATGGAATAAAGTAAAACGGGTCACTAAACTCTATGCTTCTTGGATCGTACATTAGACAGTGTCCATGAATTTATAGCGCAATTATCATTATATGGCATTCAAGACTAAGGAAATAAATATTTTGCCCCTTTCAAAAAGGAATACACAATCATGCCTAAGTAAACATATGATGACCGATCAAAAAGATTTTTCAACAAACTACAAGCATAGAGCAAGTGAGCAACTACTTGTTAATAAATACCTTGTGTCTTCGTCTCTTGCTCACCCCAAGCATCTTGCCACTCTGCCACCTAGTCATGAAAACGCTTTACATAAGACTTATACGCTAACAAACCTGTTGCGGCATAAAATCACCAAAAAGCTCAAAGGAATACCTCGTTACTTGTTACTCCAGAAGTTGCTTGACGTGATGACTGTGCATCGGCCTGCTGTTTGGTAGGATCGGCGTACAAATTAGATAGAGAACACAAAGTATTAGTTAAATGACAAATCACTTAAATCATTTCATAACATTCTATAAAAAAAAACATTATTGACATCATCATGATCGCATTGGCAGCATCAACTAAGAATGAAAACCCATTATCCCAGCATTAGGAAACTAGAGAGGCTTAATTGTATACATTCTCGCTTCTAACGAACCTAACCCTACTATAGACTGTTCCCCAGAAAAATCTCTACCCACCTCTCGTAATGAAATCCCAGGCCAACCATAGAAAGAAGCTACTCATATTCTTGGTGATGCACTAGCTAAAACTTCGCTAGCTTCACCTTGTAGATAAAGTGCAGCTAGTGAGGTGCGCTCCTACGCAAATCCATATAATTTTTCTTCCTAGTTTTTTTAACTATATCCTTCCCTTTGACATCTTATCCCTAATTCCCTACCTTCTACAAATTTGGTTGCAGAAATAATGCAACTCATCAAGTCTAAATTATCTATAAAGTGCGTACTTTCACCTCGCGCAAAAAATACTTTGTTACCTAAAAAAAACCATAAAATTTGAACCAGCTATGCCTAGAGCTGGCAAGAGCTCACCCAACCGAGTGAAACCAATCCGAGGTCAAATTGATAACCATTGACAACCTTACTCGTTCCAACCCGTACCTGACCTAAACCGACCCATGACCCATCATTGACACAACTGGATGGATAACCCGATAACCAATTAGCTCAATAATTGTCCAAATAAGACTAAATTGACATTCATCTTGATTGTTCACTTAAAACTAAGTTAAGTACACCATGATGATCCGATATGAACTGTAACCGATCCGAACCAGTTATTGACACGACACAACAGAACCCAATATGATCCGGCCTGATTTGACCCGACCCGAGTGACCCGATTTCCACCTCTAGCTATGCCCAGATTTCAATTCAATCACAAAATTCATTCAATCTTTCTTCTTCCTCAAAATCCCACATAAAATTCATCCCCAAAGATTTATTTCTGGGTATTAAACAATAAATTTAAATCCAAATATACAAAAAAAAAACACATAAACGCTCCTAATAAACATATAAATTCGAGCTTTCACTATGGTTTTAAGAGCAATATAAACACACAAAATTTACAACAATAAAGACAAAAAAACACAAATTTGTAAGGAAAATTAAATACGAGAGAGATGAGAGGAAATTACAGAGTAATCAGGAGTTCGAACAACTGGGAAAAGAAGAAGAAGGCGGTTAAATTCGTGAGAATCCATTAAGTGAGTTTTGTTTGGTGTCGAAGATCTTCTTAACTCTTTGTTTAACAAACCTTTGTTTCACTTGTGTTTGTATAAACACACCCGACAAAGTTACAAAAATTCTTAATTTTTCACTTTTTCTAGTCTTTTGATTTGATTTTCAAGGGTAAATTTTAAATTCTTACTTTGATTGGAAGAAGAAATAACTTAAATTCTTAATTTTTCTAGTCTATTTATCAAAGGTTTAAAAAGACTAGAAAAATTAAACATCTTATTCTCACTCTATTTATCTAATTAAACATCTTATAAGTCTCGTCTTCTGTATGGAGTTTCTCACTCTTAACCCCCTCTGATACTTGTACCTGAAAAATATATAAAAATAACGGGATCAGCCAACCACAGGCTGAGTATGACTCCGGTTACCTCCACCGACCTTATGTCATTTTCTTTATTCATTATTTCTCTTCATTATCACATCTCCGAGTATAATAACTTACCAGCATACAATATTTCCTGTCATAACCCAGTCAGGTATCCAAACCTTTATTTCATTTCTTATTCTCATCACACGTATTCAGATCACATTAGTGTCGGTCTACTATTACCGAACATTAGACATTACAGTTTCCTTTATTCATGAAGAATTATCTTCATTATGTCAGAGTACGAGCTTACCTTACCGTGGCTGGTAAGTCATCCACTCATCCAAACATTTTGTCATTTACCACTTCAATACCAACAAGATATATATATATATATATATATATATATATATATATATATAAACATATATTCATATCATACTAATAAATACCGGTATACCATTACTGTATAAGAGACATTACTTTTCACATGGAGCCAACGCCCCTGGAGCCAACGCTCCTTTAATTCATATGGAGCCAACGCCCCTACTGTGTACACAGTTTTGGTTTTCATAATAATGTCATCTTAAACCAATAATCGTATCCCGAATGCTACAATTGACCAATTATGCATTATGACAACAGTACCAACATGACATCATGGCAAACATTATAACATCTAAGACGTTAATATAGTATGCATGCAACCGATAAAATAACAATAATATGAATTCGACCATTAAAATATTATAACAGTTAGTATAATGTCATCTCATTTTAATAGTAAAACATGTCTCTTATCTATAGTGCTTTATCTTATTTATTTCACTTTTTGTCCCTTCTTATTTCTCTTCTCCTATGTACATACTAGGAGTATATAATTAGGCTATTTAGCCCTTTTCATTCTCGTATCACAGAAACTAAACAATACGACACTGTTTACAAAAGACCAAGGCTCTCATTCTTTCTAACCTTGTCAAACCAGTCCAACAAATTCTCATCCCTATAAAATAAAATGTCTTCCTTATTTGGTTTTGGTTCTTATTGTTATGTGCATTAAATGGAAGGATAATTACATATGGTCTTTCCACTGTTAATCCATAATTAATATTTCCCAATTTTGTTTTAAGTAATGACAATGATTTACTCATGCTAATACGCAATATGCTACGTACGTAAAGGTTTTATTTACACGATTGGTTTGATCTTCTAGACGGTGACCACGCCCAACCCTCTTGCTAATAATCTTGTTGTACGGGGTTCAACCCATATTGCGTACAATCATTATTTTTTTACTACGACGATAAATTTAATCCTAGACATGCTTAGACAATGATATAATATAAGGCTTAATTCAAGCTTTACATTTATTTTTACCCGCTAAAATGAATTAATAAGTTCTATAGCAAAGGGTCTTAACTTCCGGTATAACGGTAATGATACAAAATTTATAGACCAAATAACATAAACTATTGATTATATCATCTTATTTCTGTTGGGAATTTGTGTCTTGAATTTGTGTCAAAGACGGACTAAACTAAAGACGGGACGAAGAAGCTAACACTGAGAATTACGTACGTACGTGCTTGTGTGCGTGCTTGTGTTCATGCACGAGACTTTGCCTTGTTTTGGAAAGTTATTTGTCAACTTAACTTTCCTAAGTGGAATTAGGCTTAGCCTTAGTTATTGTTTGGTTTCTTGGTGATGTCTTGTACGGTTTTGATTAGGAAAATATTAATTTCCTAATTGTCTTTGTTTCCTAATTTGTCTAGGTCTATTAATTAAGGGTGGAATAAATCTATATAAAAGCCCTTGTATTAGCCTAGAATAAGAAGAAGGGGTGGAGATAATATTGGTGAGCACAATCTTATAAGAGTCGATTTGTGAGGTTCCCTTTGGGAGGAAGCTTCAGTTTGTTCCGGGCTCAAGTAGATTGGCGTTCATCTGAATTTGGAGATAGAAGGAGTTTGTTCGGATCTTGCTAGCCTCAAGATCGTTTGTCCTTCATCTCGGCAGGGTAGTCTCTTTTGTCTATTTGAGATTACTATATTTGTTGGTAGAATTGGGTACACTTTTGGCTCTTAGTAGCGCGTGTGTACTAGTCTACTGTTGTACTATTATCTCCACAATAGTAAAATTTGCTCTCCTTCCGGGTGGACGTAGCCAGTTATTTTACTGGTGAACCACGTATATCTGTGTGTCATCTTTATTTGTTATTCGCTATATTTTGTTCTTGTCACCCTAATCAACTAACCGTCGGGTAACGGGACGCCTCCGTTACAACAATTTCAACTATATTTAATTTTATCGCCGAAGTGTCTCGAAATCATACTAGCATTATAACGGTTCTAATACAAAACTTACGGATAAAATAATCTAAACAATTACTTATACGATCCTCTTATTTCATTTATGTATAAGACGGTAAGTAAATAATTATAACGACGAAAGGTCCCGAAGTCATACCTTGATTAGATATACCGTATACAAGATAGTATAGAGAAACGATGAATTAACCCTCTTACTACCAGCTTGTCACGTTAAAAAAAAATTAGTATAGGTCTAGGGATTTTCTTTTTTTTTTTCCTTTCTGTTGGAGTATGCTTTCCTTTCTATTTTTTTTGGCTTCTGATCTTCAATTAATGTCTCACTTGGTGAGATGAAATTAGATGAGTCATGGTGGTAGCTAAGTCTTACGTGGTAGTTTGTGGAATTTTTTTTTTTTTTTTTTTTTTGATAGTTATCTAGTAAAATTTACGCCATAAGAAAATTTAACGGGTTACTTTTTATACTATTCTTGACATATATACTTTATACGGGGTTAGTCTACACAGTCTCGGATAGTCCTATTATATATTATATATATTTTCAAATTTATTTTATTCAGGGTATTACATTCTGATAAGGGTAAAGTCGCGTCTCCTTAATCAAAGTAAACCTAAATCACAACTAACTAATAGTCAGCGGTAAGCAAGGTATCGAATCCACAGGGAGGCGGTAGTATTCTAATCCGTTAAACTAGGTTTGTCTCTTAAGTAACAATTTCTGGGTTTTGATTGTGGTTTCTAAACTAATAGCAATTAATAACAACAACTAAAGTAAACAATAACAACTAATAACAATAATAATAAGAACTAATAATAAGCAATAACTAACTACAAGCAATAACAAACTAATAAGGTTGAAAACAATGAGATTAAAAGTCTAGGGTCTCAGGTTCACTAGGATTATTGTTTAGGGGTAGGGATAAAATCAACTATCATGCAATAAAGCTATCTAAGGTCACAAGATCGGTCGATTCAATTATGCCCTTTAGATCTACAATTTAACATGCGATCGCTATCATTAAACGAGTTCTATTCAATTATCGTAGCCTATCTTAGTCTTAACCCGGTCGGTGTCAATCCTAATTTGCGAGACTAGTTAATTAATCCTGGCCAGTAATCAAACAACTAGAATTAAAACGATAATCAAACGATAACCATGCAATTGCAATTCAATTAATCAATCTACCCCTTCTAACAATCCTAGATCCCCTTTCAACCCTAGAAAAAATTTAGCTACTCATAACGATATTAATAACAACAATAATAATTAAAGTAAACATGATTAACAACAATGAAAGGATGAACAAAGAATAATTAAAGAACTAGAAGGCAATTAACTTGAATAACAAAGAAAGATTGAGAATACCGATTACAAGCTTGAACTAAAGACAATCGTCTTTGATGAATAAAATCCGGAGGCAAAGTAAACTAATTAGGGTTTCTGAATTAAAGCATAAAAGTATTCAAAAGCCTAGAAAAGCATAAAAGTATGAAAGACGAGCTTTCCTTTTATAATACAAAAATCTAATTAATTAGGTTAAAGTTTAGGAAAATATGAAAAAGTCGTCGAAATATTGGGTTGCTCGATCGAGCAAGGGTATGTTGCTAGATCGAGCAACCTTCAGCCCGACTCGATCGAGCAAGGCACTATGCTCGATCGAGCAGCCTTCAAAATGGCTTGTTTCTTCGTTTTTCTTCATTTCTTTTCCACCGTTCTCGATTCCCGTGCCTAACCTTCTACGATCCGACTCCGCCATGCTCCATATCAACTCTAAAAGCTCCAAATGCATCCAATCTGCATTAAAACATAACAAAAGCGGCAGAATCGATATTCTAGCTAAAATAGCATAGAATAAGCAAGGAAAGACGGTAAATCGAGTTATTTGCAACTAAGGGAAGCATAAAATATGTGTATAAATAATGATCATCAAACTCCCCCAAACCAATCCTTTGCTTGTCCCTAAGCAAAGCACTCAACACTATACAAAGACAAACATACAAATGGTGAATGAAAAACTCAAAGCTAATGTTAATGCACATACAAATCCCAAGCTATCCATATCTATAACAAAGTAATGACCAAGTTGTACCAATAAAACAAATTCAAAGGCACGGGAAAGTAGAAAACGTAGCTCATATTCCAAGATTTTACATGATACCGTAGTATAGACAAAAACCAAATACCTTTCAATCTTGCAAGGCTCAATTTGTCGGATTCTCGCGGATTCACTCATGCACTCATAAGTTTATGTAAGGGTGAGTTTTGTGAAGATAGAAAGAAATAGAAACACTCACTCAACTTATGAAACATGCATGCATTCTAATGTGATAGTAATTTCCCCAACTAATACGCATTCGCTATAAAGCACATGAATCAGGACAACCAGGGAGGCTAATGAGTGAAGGTATAGAAGTGGATTGTGCCAAGGCACGTATGGAAATGTGGGGCTAAGACCGGTAGTCGCAGCGACACTTACCAAAACAAATTTACAAGACTAGCACAAACCAACACCGACTAGAGAAATCATCTTAAACTTTGACAACGCAAGAGAGATATCGATATTGCTCTCTAAATATGGATTAGACTCTAGTAAATTCCCTTCCATTATCCCTTGAATAATTCAATGAAGCAATATATTTTTCTTTCTTTTTTTCTCTTTTTTTTCTTTTTTCATTTTTTTTTCTTCTTTTCAAATCAAATCTCTTTTTTTTTTCTTTCTTCTTTTGCTTCATAACTTTTCTCAACAAAGGGAATAAATGACATAATTGCCAACATACTTGCTACACCCAATTGATATTCTTTTTGAAATCCCGACCCAACCATAGTAGACAAGTAGATAAGAAAAACATGCAACTGCGACTGTCCCGATAAGGTAGGCAAGTTCTAGGAATGTAGCTATTAGATGGGTTATGAAACAGGCTACAAATGTTCAAAATGGCTAAATATAAAGAACTCAATAATAAGGGTATAAAATCAAGTCTTTTTGGCTATGTGAGGCTCATTTGAACAAAAAGAATCACCTTTCATCATGCACTTATTAGACGAACGCGTATAGTATCAAGAAACGAATGTCACACTTATGCAATTTGATGTTACATATTCCATAAGGAGTACGACACTCAAGCCTAAAGACAATGAGACCAGTTTATTGATGTTCCTGACCTAGGAAGCTCTATGGACCTCAGAATTTTAAGTGGTTTACCAACAAAAATTGTCAAATCTAATTAGCATAAGGTATGTCAAAAACGGTCAAGACTTGTACTATGAGCTTTGTTTTCAAAAATAGTAAGTCAAAACAATGCACATGGACAACTTATTTGGGATTCAAATGCAAAAACAATGCAAATTATCATCATTGTAATTCAATTCACCAAGACTCGACCTAATAAAATAAAAGAAAACATGTTTTTGGATTTTGTAAATTTTTCAATTTTTATGGATTTTTTTTTTAATAAACTAAACACACAACATAAATAAAGACTCTCCCCCAAACCTAAATGTCATAGTGTCCTCATTGTGACGCTAACAGCACAGCATCACACCATAACCAACAACAGCAACCTAAAGGACACAACTAACAAAGGGAGAAGGGGAAATAACTAAAAGAAAATACAATAGAAGAAAGTATAAGGATAGATAATACCAGTAATTGAGAGAATAAGGGTGAGGTAGTGAAGAACAAGGACGAAATAAGAAGAGGAATGAAGAGAAAATTGGTGAAAACTGGCTTTTTAAGCTTCGGGCCGGTTCGAACTGACCGACTCGATCGAGCAAGAGGAGCTTGCTCGATCGAGCAACCTTCAAAATTCTGATTTTCAACCTTGCTTGAGTTGCTGGATGTTGGACGTAGCAAAAACTCGATCGAGCATGTGTTTGCTCGGTCGAGCAACCTGTGATGTTCAATTTTTTTTGTTTTTTTTTCTCGTGTTTCTCTTCTTTTCTCCTTTCTTTCTTTTCGTTTCCTCGTTATGAAAGCGTCTTCCAATTGTATTAGCTGTAATCACTCAATAAAATTGTTAGATCGCTCCCTCACCGTACTCAATAAAGCACAACTATATTAACTATCCAAACTAAATCTAATTAAACTATAACATTAAGAAATAAGCTAATCGGAATAAAGTTTACAAAGGAAATACAAGTAAATGCCGGGTTGCCTCCCGGTTAGCGCTGGTTTATATCGGTCCCGCACGATCGTGTTACCTCAAAGTCATGGTGGTTTATCAAGAGTGGAAAGGTTGACGGCCTCTCTCACTCCTATAAATGCTTTATCGTAATAGGTCTTTAAGCGCTGACCATTGACTTGGAAAATCTCACCCTTGTCGGTTTGTAGTGAAACCGACCCAAACTTGTTTACCTCGGTAACTGTGAACGGTCCCGACCATCTGGACTTGAGTTTACCTGGAAACAAACGCAAACGGGAGTTAAATAATAATACTTTATCACCAATTTTAAATTCCCGCTGCAGAATATGCTTGTCATGCCACTTCTTGGTCTTCTCCTTGTAAGCCCGAGCACTATCATAGGCATGCAATCGAAACTCATCAAGCTCGTTCAATTGCATAAGTCGTTTCTCACCCGCCAGTGAGGGATCCATATTAAGCTCTTTTATGGCCCACATAGCCCTATGCTCAAGTTCTACCGGTAAATGGCACGCCTTGCCATAGACTAACCGATATGGAGAAGCACCGATTGGAGTCTTAAAAGCAATTCGGTAAGCCCATAAAGTGTCATCAAGCTTACGACTCCAATCCTTCCTAGATTTACTCACGACTTTCTCAAGGATTGACTTAATCTCCCTATTAGAAACCTCTACCTGACCACTTGTCTGCGGATGATAACTTAACCCCCGACGATGTGTAACGCCATATTTCTTCAATAAAGAGTTAAGATGGCGTTCATTGAAATGCTTTCCTCCATCGCTAATGAGAGCACGAGGAACCCCAAATCGTGGGAAAATGATCTTCTGAAACAGTTTGACAACTGCTTTGGCATCACAAGTAGGAGTGGCAATGGCTTCCACCCATTTGGAGACATAATCAACTGCTACTAGAATATATTGGTTACCATGGGAAGATGGGAATGGCGCTTGGTAGTCAATACCCCAAACATCAAATATTTCAACTTCCAGAATACCCGTTTGAGGCATCTCATGCCTTTGAGAAATATTTCCCGTCCTTTGACATGCGTCACAAGAACGGACAAAAGTAGTAGCATCCTTGAGAATAGTCGGCCAATAAAAACCCGACTGCATAACCTTAGCAAACGTCCTTGAGGGACCATGATGACCGCCATATGAAGAAGAGTGACAATGCGAAAGGATGGCATGTACCTCACCTTCTGGAATACATCGTCGATAAATGCCGTCGGCACATTCCCGGAATAGATAAGGATCATCCCAAAAATACCTCTTGACATCATGTTGAAACCTCTTCTTTTGCTGATAGGATTGATCTGGAGGTATAATTCCCCCAACCAAAAAGTTGGCATAATCGGCAAACCATGGAGTTTCCATGGTAATGGCAAGGAGATGATCATCAGCAAACGAATCATCAATGGGGATGGAATCTCCCTCTTCAAACCTCAGACGAGACAAATGGTCAGCAACCACATTCTCAGCACCTGACTTATCCCGGATCTCCAAATCAAATTATTGTAACAACAAGATCCAACGAATAAGCCTAGGTTTGGCTTCCTTCTTAGCCAACAAGTATTTCAGTGCTGCATGGTCAGTATAGACTATCACCTTAGAACCCACAAGATATGCTCTAAACTTGTCTAAGGCGAAGACAACTGCAAGTAATTCCTTTTCAGTGGTAGCATAGTTAACTTGCGCATCATCCAAAGTCTTACTGGCATAGTAAACTGCATGTAGCACCTTATCCTTCCTTTGCCCCAAAACAGCCCCAACTGCATAGTCACTGACATCACACATTATCTCAAACGGCAATGTCCAATCAGGAGACTGGATAATAGGAGCTGAGATTAGAGCTTGTTTAATCCTGTCAAAAGACTTAACACACTCATCAGTAAACACAAACGGGGCATCCTTGTGGAGAAGCTTAGTCATTGGTTGAGCAATCTTTGAAAAATCCTTAATAAAGCGGCGATAGAACCCTGCATGACCAAGGAAACTTCTAACACTTTTAACATTCACCGGGTACGGTAATTGCTCAACCACTTCCACTTTAGCTTTATACACTTGGATGCCTCGTCCAGACACCAAATGACCAAGTACTACCCCTTCAGTTACCATGAAGTGGCACTTCTCCCAGTTTAACACAAGATTACTCTTCTCACAACGTTGCAAGACCTTAGTCAGATTAGTTAAACAACATCAAAATCGGTCCCATAAACACTGAAGTCATCCATAAAGACCTCCATAATAGACTCGATATAATCAGAAAATATAGCCATCATACAACGTTGAAAGGTGGCAGGGGCATTACATAACCCAAAAGGCATTCTTCGGTAAGCAAAGACACCATAAGGGCATGTGAAGGTAGTCTTTTCCTGATCGTCAGGATGAATGGGGATTTGAAAGAATCCCGAGTAGCCGTCTAGATAACAAAAATACTTATGACACGCTAGACGCTCTAACATTTGGTCAATGTAGGGAAGAGGGAAGTGGTCTTTCCTAGTGGCTACATTCAGCCTCCTATAATCAATACACATCCTCCACCCAGTCACTAGTCTAGTAGATATGAGCTCGTTTTTCTCATTAGTGACGACCGTAGTCCCTCCCTTTTTAGGGACTACCTGAACAGGACTGACCCACTTGGAATCAGAAATAGCATATATGATTCCCGCATCTAACAATTTCTGCACCTCTTTTCTAACTACCTCTTGCATAGTGGGGTTCAAACGACGCTGACCCTGTCTACAAGGTTTATGGTCTTCTTCTAAGTGGATACGGTGCATACAAAAGTCAGGACTAATACCTTGTAAATCGTCAATGCTATAGCCTATAGCCTTTTTGTGCCTTTTTAAAACCACCAATAAATCAGTAAGTTGGCTTTCAGATAGGCTAGCACTGACAATTACAGGATTCATCTCATGGGAATCAAGAAAAACATATTTAAGATGAGAGAGGAGGGGTTTAAGTTCAGGTTTCTTTACCTCGGTAACCTTAGAGGGGTTACCTAAGCTATAAACCTTCTGTAACTTGCAGTCCTCTCCTGTCAGCAGTTTTTCCATTGCAACTACTTCTTCATTCCGTGAGCTTCCTGCTTCAGCAGTGCTGGAAATTAAGGCGATCTCCAGAGGATCCCTATTCAAACACAAAGAAAGACAGTCATCAATAGATAAACCAACAATATCGACTCTATGACATGTCTCTTCTAACATGGGATGTTTCATGGCATTGTCTAAGTTAAAAGTGATTGTATCATCCCCAACTGTTAGTGTAAGTCTCCCATTCTTAACATCTATAACCGCCCCCGCGGTATGGAGGAATGGTCGTCCCAAGATGATAGGAATTTGGGTGTCCTCAGCCATATCTAAGACAACAAAGTCAACTGGTATGAAAAACTTCCCTACTCGAACCGGTACGTCTTCTAAAATCCCTAAAGGGTGTTTAATAGAACGGTCGGCCATCTGTAGGGTCATGTTCGTAACAGTAAGTTGACCCATATTTAGCTTTTTGCATATAGAAAATGGCATAACACTAACACTAGCCCCTAAATCACAAAGGGCTTTATCAATTGCCAAGCAACCTATATTACAAGGAATAGAAAAACTCCCTGGACCCTTTAGCTTTGGTGGTGATCTGGATTGCAACACAGCACTGCATTCCTCAGTAAATGCAACCGTCTCCACTTCATTAAAGGACCGCTTCCTTGTCAATATATCTTTCATGAACTTTGCATAAGCCGGCACTTGAGTAATCAACTCGGTAAAAGGTACACTTACTTGCAGATTCTTGACCACTTCCATAAACCTCCCAAACTGTTTATCAAGCTTGGATTTATGTTGGCGGTGCGGAAAGGGAAGTGCAATTACAATGGGCTCGGCTTCTTTAGCTTTGGAAGATGAATTTGAAGACTTTTCATCGAAATCAGGGATTGCTCGATCGAGCAGAAGACTTGCTCGATCGAGTTTTTATGTACAGTAACTTTCAGGCACTTCCCGAGACAAATTTGAGCAAATTTTTTGGGTTGCTCGATCGAGCAAGGGGGTGCTGCTCGATCGAGCAACCTCTATTTCAGCCCCTTTTTCGCCTTTTTCCGAACTTTGATCAGCAACTTCCAAGCTTTCATTGGTTTCATCCCTTATCATTTCAGGGCCTTTGTAATGAGTTTCACTCCTCAAAGTGATAGCATTGGCTTGTTCATGTGGAGGGTGCCCTTGAGGAGGAAGATTACCCGGTTGTTTATGTGGATTTTGAATTGCCAATTGGGCAATTTGAGTGTCCACCATCTTATTATGAGCTATTAACTGTGAGATCTGAGCATCTTGCTTTTGTTGTATCATAAGACTCTGCTGCAACATGGCTTTCAATTCCGCCATATTATTACTTGGAGGTGGTGGAGGTGGAGGTTGTTGAAAGTTTTGGCCTCCTGGATTGGAACGATTGAAGTTACCTTGGAAATTGCGATTCTGAGGAATCACATAAGACGAACCTTGTTGCTGATGTGGCTGTGGGGTAGGATTAAGAACATTCTGACTTCTGTAAGAGAGATTGGGATGCTCTTTTGTCCTTGAAAGGCAAGGACTTGCTCAACCGTACTCATACATTCCACTGCAGTATGCCCCATAGTACCACATCTTTCACAGGTTGGCTCTTGTTGAACCATGGCATGAACCGTTTGCTTATTTTCCAATGACTTTGAAGTTTGTAACTCGGCAATTTTGGCAGTTAATGCCTCCAACTGAGCTGCAACTGCATTATCCGTACCTCCTCTCCTCACATTACCCCTAGGATTCCCATACTCAGCAGTGTGAGTAGCCATCTCATCAATTAACTTCCAAGCATTGGCATCAGTAGTGTTATTTTGGAATCTCCCATTGGCAGCAGAATCGAGCAATGTCCTTTGATCATCATATAACCCATTATAAAATTGGTTGCATAAGAACCAAGTATCAAAACCATGATGTGGAACAGACTTGACAAGCGAACTCAGGCCTCATTAAAGTTCTCTTGGGGACCTTGTTTGAAACTTGTGATTTGACTCCGAATGGCATTGGTTTTCTGTGGCGGAAAATATCTTTTGTAGAATGCAAGAGCCAAAGAATTCCAATCGGTGATGCCAAGTGCAACCATATCTAACTCACTCAACCAATCTTCTGCCCCGTCTCGTAGTGAAAAGGGAAATAACACCAATTTTATTTGATCTTGTGTCACCCCACCCGTTAAAGGAATCGAGCAGCAATAGTTAGTGAATTTCTCCATATGCTTAGCAGGATCCTCAGTAGGGCTTCCTCCAAACATATTTCGCTCCACCAAAGAGATATAAGATGGACGAATATCAAAAGTACTATTACCCGTAGTAGGGAGTTGAAATCCCTTGGGAATATATGCAACAGTAGGCTCCGAATGGCTGGCTAGAGTAGGCATGGTTGTAGTAGGTGCAGAAATAGGTGTATCCTCTTCTAAGGATGGTTTTTCTGCGACAAATTCGGCGTAAACTGTTTCAAGCGTACTCAAGTCTTCCGCTTCTTGAATTTCCTTCCAAAAGTTTCGTCTAGACCGGAGAGTCTTCTCTGGTTCGGAATCGTAGGGCACGAGAACGGACCTAGAACACCTGGGCATAAACAAAAACTAAAGAAAAGGATGAGAACGGTCTCAAGGAACTTAGGTTCCCTGAGACGAAAAAGACAAACTAAGTAGAAACAAACAGAAAACTGTTGCCTTCCCCGGCAACGGCGCCAAATTTGATAAGGGTAAAGTCGCGTCTCCTTAATCAAAGTAAACCTAAATCACAACTAACTAATAGTCAGCGGTAAGCAAGGTATCGAATCCACAGGGAGGCGGTAGTATTCTAATCTGTTAAACTAGGTTTGTCTCTTAAGTAACAATTTCTGGGTTTTGATTGTGGTTTCTAAACTAATAGCAATTAATAACAACAACTAAAGTAAACAATAACAACTAATAACAATAATAATAAGAACTAATAATAAGCAATAACTAACTACAAGCAATAACAAACTAATAAGGTTGAAAACAATGAGATTAAAAGTCTAGGGTCTCAGGTTCACTAGGATTATTGTTTAGGGGTAGGGATAAAATCAACTATCATGCAATAAAGCTATCTAAGGTCACAAGATCGGTCGATTCAATTATGCCCTTTAGATCTACAATTTAACATGCGATCGCTATCATTAAACGAGTTCTATTCAATTATCGTAGCCTATCTTAGTCTTAACCCGGTCGGTGTCAATCCTAATTTGCGAGACTAGTTAATTAATCCTGGCCAGTAATCACACAACTAGAATTAAAACGATAATTAAACGATAACCATGCAATTGCAATTCAATTAAACAATAATCCTCCCTGTGGATTCGATACCCTCCTTAAAATAAGTTTCGTCCCGAAACTTGCAAATAGAAAATGGAAAGTTAAAACATCGTTCTCACAACTCAAGTAAGCTATAAGAATCCAATTTAACAAAAGTGTTTTGAGGACATCTATAACATGAGTAAAAGTCTTATATAATGGAACACAGGAATTCCTGTCGCGAACAAGAATTCGAGTAAACCAATACAAAGACGAAAACAACTCATGCGTTAGTAGACAGTGAACCGGCTATTAGACGTCTCTAATAACAAGTCATAGCATTCCACTAACTGCCCAAAGCTAAATAAAAAAATGAAAAGTTCATTTTCAAATTCTTTGTAAAGGTAGCATTTTGCATATACAACATAAAATTTGAACATACACCAAGGACTAGCTTTAACTAGGTAGAAACTTTCGTAATACAAGAAATAGTTTAATTATGAAAACTTATAATCATTGGTCCAATGAATAAAAGGCAAAAGAATATAAATCCTAACGATAGAATTTCCGATTGAGATAATGTAAAGTACTCTAGAAAATTGAATTGATTTCAAAATAACCAGTGCAATCTGACACGATCATCATATCCTATTACCAAAAGTTCTTACCCTAAGGCTCACGTACTCACGTGCTATATATACAATCCCTCCTTAAGGTTCGTAAACATTATATCCTATTTTTTTTCCTTATGTAAACTCAAAAATTATAACTCGTATTACTTGTACTGTTATATCGAAATATACTCGTTAACCCCTTTAACTTAACTATTATATCTTCTAAGCACTGTCATTAACAAATGTTCATAGTTGCACAACATCTACTTTTAATTTCTTAAGACACGCTTTTATCTTATTTTTTTATTTTATATATATATATATATATATATATTGGAAGACGTATAACAATAATTCTAAAATGATGTTCTAGTTTGATCTCACTTATAATTATATAATTCTTTATTAAATATCCACAAAAATAATAATTTTTTTTTCACGTAAATCCAACTGAAAATTACATACTATAGTTAAATCGAATAATTAAAACACGTGTAATAAGACAGTCTTTTTCTATAATAACTATTACTAACTAAGAGTCTCATAGAAAAAGAATACATATCCCACTTACCTTACTATTAATTTCTAAATGGTAACTAACTTATTCCCAAATGTAAAGTCAACGACTAGTTCCTCTTGCACTAACTACGAGACTTAATTATTAGTCCTCATACTATGACACTAAAATTCTAGATTCCAAGAGAAAAACAAAACTGTTACTTTACTATCTTTCCACACTAAAATTAGACTTTGAAAAGTAAACCAAAATTTAAACAAGAGACAAAATAATAAAGATCCTATTTCCAATTTGAAAATGCAAGTTTTGAAATTATATAAAGCTCTTGATAAAAATAGATATTACAATAATTTAAAAGCTCAAAAGTTTCAATTCAAAGATTAGTAGTTAAGTTGAAATAATTAAATATCAACTCTAAAGATTGAATTCGAATCCACTTTGACATCATGTTGGCTATCGATTTACAGCAGAGAGAATTTCTTCAACAATTTACGACCTCAACTCAACCTACACCTAATGCTTCATGCGGACATACCATGAATACACAGGTTAAGAAACATAAAACTACATAATACATCCTTAATTTTCTTATTCATCACACTCAACCGTAAACACTCCAATCTTATTCTTCGTAAGGTTTGTTTCACCGTTTGCACTCAGAATCAATCAATTTCTTTTAAATAAAGCCTATGTCCATCATATTATTTGATATATAGACCAACAACTATTCTCGGACATGTAGTATAAGAAAAACGAAATTAGCATAGTTTCTTTTTTTTCCTCCCACACCAAATTCGGCTAACAAGGTCGCCTAATTCCATTTTAACCTTTGGTTAGCAGTCTAAACAAAATCTCAAATCCTCGAGCGCCTTAACCTATTCAACATAGTCTAGATTATTCCCAAATAAATTTATACCGCCTACATATCTTTATACTACAAGTTTGCGGCTTACAGTGTCATACACTTGTAGTTCAAATGACAATTCCACTGTTCTGGTTAAGCATGGTCCTAAACTCATTATAAACCCTACACGTTCATACTTCATTATATCAATACCTAAATTCAAGTAGAAAATCATAACTTTACCCATTAGGTTACTGTAAAATATAAAGTAGAATCTTACACTGTTATCTCATATAACCAAAAGCACTCACCCGTACGGTACATCTTGTGTTAATATTATCTTCAAGTCCACAATTTATATATCAATTCTTGCTTATCTACAAAGCCTCTAAAATTATAATTTATTCATCTTATTATTATATAAACATAACTTAACATTTAAGTTTAATTACAATAACTTAACACACTCTCCTACAGAATTATCTTACAACCAGTTATAACCAGTTACACTAACCTAATCTACTTATACATACCACCCATCCAACACAAAGAAGTTCACATACCATTACATATACTACATTAGACAACCAATGGGTACTTACAACAAAATTTTGGTTATTTAAACCGTTAGACTTGGTTGGTTGGGTCAAAAGTAGGGTAATCTTCGTCTACTCTTCCTCCTCATCTAAATGGTTCTTCATCCAGTGACTACATCCTGGTTTGAATGGGTCCCTATCCTCTTCGGGTTTATCCTTGATAGTTAATTCCTCATCCGATGATACTGACACAACATATTCTTTACCCTTGACCATCTCTTTCCCTTTCCCAACAGGTGAATCCATCACGATAACCCCCTTCTTCTGCTTCTCCCATTCACCGCTCCCAAATGCACCTCCCCATTCCTTTTCCGATTTGTCAGTCTCGGGGTCCCATTCTTCTATATACGATACCTCTGTAGGAGAATCGTACCCTTCTAGGTTTGGTGCTTCCCCAAACGGTACCAGATATTCAAAGGGAGTGCCACGCTCCTGCTCGATTGTTTGCTCAAGTTCCCTTAGCGTGCTAGACACTAAATATATATCATGGTTCTCTGGATAACCGTTTCCAAACCTAAGATGAAAATCTTGAATTTCCTGCATGTACTTCTCCCTTAGCCTACCCCAACATCCAGTATGTGGTAAGGTAAGGATTAAAGCTCTTCCTCGCACATACATATCATGAAAGATCGAGTCGTGAACCCCTGCATAATGATGATGGTTTCGTCGTCAAAACAAACATAAAAAATAACCCAATAAAAGTAGTATAAAGGGGTCGAATCCACGAGGATGGAGGGGGTCAACTACTAGCTTGATCGCGTCCTATTCTAGCCTAATAAATGTTGGATTAGAAAGTTAACTAAAAACTAGGAAAAACAAGTAATAGCAAAATAATAATGATGAAAACAATTAAGGGAAAGACTAAGGTGAAGGGTTCACCTTAGGGGAATTAATGGGCTAGTCGGGTAATTAGCAAATGGGTAAGTAATTCGAGTAAAATCAATTGCTAATGTCTCAACAATCAATAATCATCAACAAAGCCATCACATTTGTCTCAAATCACCCATATAAACACTAGTCTAATCATTTCTACCACCGTCGCTTAAGAAATAATCAAACCATGCTTGATAAAATGGGCAACTTTCGTTCACACATTTCATCAAACACTTAGTGTTCATATGAGCAATACCCAAATTATTTACCACAAACTTACTAATTAACCAACCTAATACCCCACATAATCCTCCCTTAGGCTCCCCCTAAACCCTAGAGGAGAACTACTCACACATACTAAGGGGAATCAAAGCACTAAAGGCAAGAAGGAGTTCAATAAACATCATGTTATGAGATGAACAATTAAAACAATCAAATGATAAACAATAAACTAGAAATGGAAATTAATTGCATAAACAACAAAAAAGATGAGAAATTTAATACCAACAAGCTTGTATTAGTGAAGAGGGAGAATGTCTTCAACCCAAAATCCTCAATACAAACCCCAAAACTGAAATGAAAGACTAGATCTAGCAACTTGAAATGAGAAACTAAGCTTGATTAGGGAAGGATTAGGAGAGTGATTAGGGACTAATTTAGGTTACAAATTATCTAGGGTTTTGTGCTAAGAGGAATGTAAAAGCTGCTTACAAAATAATAGGGGGAGGGTATATATAGGTATCTCGAAATTAAGGAAGAAATTAGAAGAGAAGGCGAATTTTCAGTGCTGTGTTCCTGGCCGGTCGACCGGCCGCCGGTCGTCTGGCCGGCCGGGAGCACATCAGTAGCTTCCCCAATGACGCCTTCAAAAACTTCAAAAATCTTCTAAGTATAGGGAATGGGGGTCCTGGCCGGTCGACCGGCCGCCGGTCCCCCACCGGCCTGGAACACGAAATACTTCTCATGAGCCTTCTGGTGTTGCACAGGCCGGGTAGTCGACCGGCCGCCGGCCGACCGGCCGGCACTACCTGGGCCTTTTCTTCATTTTCTCTTCTTCTTTCATTTGTGGAGTTGTGGTCTAGGCCGGTGCGCCGGCCGCCGGTCAGAGGACCGGCCAGCACCACCTAAGGGCTCATTTCTTCACTTCTTCATCTCATCTTCGAATCCCGACTCATGTAAGACCTTATTGCTCCGATTTCTTCATTTCCGCCTTAATTCCTACAAATTAAGACCGACATTCATAGCACGAGAAATCGGGAAGCAAAATGCAATCAAGGGCACGCAAATCCGTGTAAACGGACCAAAATGGGGACGAAAATGAGGGAAAAATGTGACTAATTAAATGCTTATCAAAATTCCCCACACTTAAGACTTACTCGTCCTCGAGTAAGTAAACAAGATTCGAGACCCATAAGTACCCTTATTCAACACTACACTAATACTAAGGCTACAACCTAAACTACTAATAATATCCGACGGTAGGCAATTAACGGGCCTCCTCCGTCCCTTCAACTCACAACAAGATACTCATGAGGTAGAGTACTTCCTTGCAAGGCAAGTAGGGGCTTGCTCAAAATCGCGACGCATCCAAATGAAAAACACGTAAGAACACGACAAAGATGCATCTAACAAAAGAAAAATCACATGCCTCATCCATGTGACGGAAATATCTAAAAGGAAAACCGTTTAAATAATGCATGATCCTTGTAAGCCACTAATATCATAAAGCATGGAAAAATATTCGCCTCCTAACGGTGCAAGTCTAGTGATAATTTCGAACCCCATCTACTATTTGCTTGGCCAAAAGCGATAAAATGGAAGATGGAAATGAAATCCTCATGATGTTATTAAGCACAATAGCATATGGAATTCACGTTTCTCAAATAAATGAGACACAAGGGTCGTCCCGTCTCACCATGCAACTTCAAAGGCAAATGATTCAAGAAGGATAAAAGGAAAATGAGATTTGAGTCTAAGTGCTTGCAAAACTTTTCATTTCACACTTTGCTTTCTTTTTCTTTTTCTTTTTCTTTTTCTTTCTTTTTGATTTGCATTTTGGTTTGCAATTTTTGGCATGAAAGCACACGGTTTCCGTTAAAGACATGCGGTCGGAACCAATAATAGGGGTATCCCCTCCGTAGTGGCATCGAAAGGGACCCTAGATAAGGGTCCACTAGAATCCCTAGAAGTTCCGTTTTGCATTTCCTCGACGAAAACAAGAAAAGATGATAATTGACTCAATATTTTCAGCTTGTTTGATTTGTTTCCTTTGTTGAGCAAAAGTGGAAGAACAATGAATCATGGTTGGTTGCATAGCAAGAACGGTCACCTAAGAATCCTTTCTACCATCGGAATATTCACATCAATTGAGGTTGTCGAGGTGGAATAAGCGCAAACTCGTGACTCGGCATTAGTAGACGGGTCAAAACTCACTAGATATGCACAACCCAGGGCGTCTAAAATTCCACGATTAAGATGAACACTTTATGAATAAAAAAGTAGCAAAAAGGGACTATGCACATTCAACAAGTTTTCCAAAAAGACAATTATTAAAACATTTTTCTAAATGCAACTATATGCCATGATGCAATCTAGCATATATACAACCTAAATGCACATGCTCTAACCGACTATATGACACATAAGCTAATGCTATCTCCTAACAGCACACAAGTGGCACACACGCCAATCAACAAAATTCACACCATCGTCATCAACACATCCCGTCCTCAAATACGAAGGAAAGGAGATAAGGGAGAAGAGAAATAGGAAAGATCTCACCAAGGCGTCTTCATTTTCCCTTTTTCGTGCCTCTTATGATGTGGGGCGCACCTATGGATGGAGATAAAAAGAAACACACGGCAATATATACAAAATAAACTATATACAAACTAATCTAAACATATATTTTTTGGAAAATTTTCAAATTTTTCGATTTTTAGGCATTTTTCAACTTTTTTTTTTTCAAAAATCAACGATATATACAAAAGAAATAAAATCCTCCCCACACTTAAGTCTTACTCGTCCCCGAGTAAGTGACTCAAATATGAAAGGAGGGAAAAAAGAAAAGGAAAACAAAACAATTTTTTGGGTTTTTCAATTTTTTTGGGAATTCCCTCCCCACACTTAGTATTTACATGGTGTGAGGGGTGAATTCAAAACAAATAACATGTTTTTGGGTTTTTTAAATATTTTGAAAAATAAAAACTTGTTTTTGGGGTTTTTGATTTTTGATGAATAATCACAATATGAACAATATATACAAGAGGGTTAGCTCTAAGTAAATGCATGAACTAAATAAAATTCCTAAAACTAAATGCAAAATGCTATAATACAAAGTCATGATCTAAGTAAATGCAAACTACACTATATGCTAATCTAGAGTCTCGCTGCGGTGGTAAGGTGCATAAATGCAAGCCCCTCATGGGGGTACCTCCCACAGGAAAGTCTAGTGTGCCATATCGGAGTCTCGTCGTGGCGGTAAAATGCATAAATGCACGCCCCTCATGGGGGTACCAACCACGGGAAAGTCTAAAAATGACACCAAACAAAATGTAACTACGCTATATGGATGCAACTAGATGGATAATTAAACTAAGATATAATACAAGTATCTAAATGCATGCAGAAATATAAACATGATGAAGATTTGGATTAAAAGGGATCATACTCATGGGTTTCCAGCCTCAGGAGTATCCAGTGAAATCAGAGGATGTAGTATCAAATTGGCCATGAACGGCCTCTGCAAAAGACGCATCTACATCCCTGGCTCCCGAACCAGAGCCGCCACCCTCCACAATCTCGAACCGGGGACCCATCCTGTCAAACCACTCGGCATTCTGAGCCGCAGTCTCTGGGTCCACCTCCTCCTCATCAACTACCAGCTGGGTAAAAACCGGCGCAGAAGAATAATAGTCATGCTGAACGCTGAAATCCCCGAACACCCTAGAACCCTGGTCATACCCGCCCTCTGGCCACATGAAATAGGACGAATGTGGGCCAACTGGCTCCCTATACCCCTCCCTACACCAATTATCGTAAGAAGGGTATTGGCCAAGAGCCAAGTCATAATACATCCTATCCATCCTCTGCGACAAAAGAGCTCTATCCCGAGCTTCCTCCTCTCGCCACTTAGCTGCCGCCTCTCTTTCCCTAGCCGCTGCCTCTCTCTCCGTAGCTGCCGCCTCGGAGGCCAAAGTCATATCGGCCATGAACTGGATCAAGGAAGGATCCAAAGGTGGGTAACTAGGAGTGGTGGAAGTGGATGTCTCGGGTTGGGATGAATTAGGCCAAGGACGCCACTGCTGTTGATGATAAAAGGGGTTCATATAAGGCAAGGTGGTGGAAGTGGGGCCCTGCTGCTCTCTCCTATATGTAGTGACGGGGGCAGTGGGATCTCGCCTAAATGCGGTAACTGGAGCTAGTTGATCTTCCGGGGTTTCTACAGGTGGTGGTGGAGGGTTCTCCTCCTCTAGGGGGAGAAGATAGTGCGCATAATCAGGAACCACTTTCATTGCCACACTATTCGGGAGGGGAATAGAATTTACCCCTCGAATCCTCCAATACGTCTTCCCGTCCTCAACTCTCTTCACTACCCACTCAAGCTTCTTTGAAATGTAATCCTCCGTCAACAAGGAGCATCCCCCCAAACACCTCAAATTTCGCTCATCCAGAGCATCTCTACAAAGGGCATGGGCAATCTTGGTAACAATCCCCCTTAAATGGATACCGGTCGGGCTAAATGGGTCATTAGAGATTTTCTGAAAGTGGATCGCGACATGGTGACCAATGTTGACTCCAAACTTATTTGGCTTTTGGAACAAATAAGCCGCCAAAATCGAGAGCTCATCGGCCCTAAAGTTGTGACACTCCTCTCTTCCAAACAACGTCTAACCCATAAACCGATGCCAAAACCTAATAGGGGCATTGTGGCAAGCATTTGCCGGCCTCTTAGTTCCCTTCGCAAATTCCATTCCCGAGATAGCAGTCCAAACATCATTCACATTAAAGTTTTCGGGGACTTTGTATGACTTATGAAATTTGACCCCTAAAACCTTACAAAATTTCTCAAGGGAAAGGTTAAATGCAGTATTAAGAAGGCGAAAAGAAACAATTTTGACCATGCCCGTATTCCTATCCTTCTCATGACTAAAGGAACTTAAAAACTCCCAAGTAAGACGGGGGTAAGTACGGAAGTGCTGACCGTAGAGTTCCCCCATCCCCTAACCTTTGAAAAGCTCAAGAGTGACCGTATCAAGGCCGAGGTTTCACATAGTATTCCGACAAATAAAACGGGAGTGGGGAAGGTTTCTGCGTTTTAAACATTGAAATTTACCTCTTGCAATTTCGCTTACGAAGACGATATCGGGAAAATCGTCATCCGGACCCATACCCGCCGTAACTTGCTGAAGTCTAGCTTCTAACTCCGCCTCAAGCTGAGCCCTTGTTCTTTTCCTTGGTGGTTGAGCCATGGTGATTTTATTGTTGAATTAGTCAATCGAAATTTGGGGAAAAATGAGGTTTTGGAAGTGGGGGATGATTTTATTTGATGTAGTGGGTTAATTGATGGGTTGAATGTGGGATTGGGTGAATTTTGTGGTTATTTTTGTGAGTTTTTGTGAGTTTTTGTGGAGATTTGAAGGAAGAAGGAGAAAGAAAGAAAGGAAGAAGAATGAAGAAGAAGGGAGAAAAAGAAAGGGGCACGAGTTGAATATAGCCTCGGGTTGGGTTCTGGGCCGGTCTGGGAACCGGCCGCCGGTCAGCCGGCTTGGAACCCAAGACAAAAAATTTGATTTTTTGGTTTTTTTGAGAAATTGCGTGTTCAGCTAGTCTAGGCCGGTCGGCACACCGGCTGCCGGTCGACCGGCCTGGAACTCAGCTAAAAAATAACAAAGTTCAAAAGTTCAGTTATACAGAGCTCTGGGCCGGTTGTCAGACCGGCCGCCGGCCCACCGGCGTAGACCACAGCTCGAAAAACTTTAAAAATCAACTTCCTATGATAAAGTGTTCCAGGCCGGTTGGCACACCGGCTGCCGGTCGACCGGCCTGGAATACCTGCTACTTAATTCCCCTTCTTCAAAATAAACCTTCTGGAGTGCTCTGGGCCGGTCGGCACACCGGCTGCCGGCCTACCGGCCTGGAGCACCGCTCTTAAATCTCCTTTTCTTCAATTCACAATAAAAATCCCCAAGTCACCCACAATCTCGACTCAACCAACAAATTCCCAAAGACACGGTTTTGATCCAAACCCGACTACAAGTATTTCAAACCTATCTAAAACTTCCTCCTAAAGACGAAAGACCCGAGTACACAAAACCAAATCTTCACAACTACTCCTAAAATGCATGCTATATACAAAAAAATTGGTGGTTGTTGAGGAACTCCACCAAACCTATCAAATCTCAAGAGTTTACAAACAAGACTCCTCCTCGGGAAGTGGATCCCCAAGGAAGAGTACTTCCACCGTTCCCTTTTCATCTCCATCAAAATATCTTTTCACTCGATGCCCATTGACCTTGAAGTTACCACCTTCTTCGCTCCAAAGTTCAAAAGCTCCATGTGGTGAAATGTCGATAACTTTGAAAGGACCCGACCATCTCGAGCGTAGCTTTCCCGGAAACAACTTGACCCGAGAATTATAGAGTAAAACTTGATCACCCACTTTTACATCTTTCTCAACCAATTTGGCGTCATGCCATTTCTTTGTTTGCTCCTTGTAGATCTTTGAGCTCTCGTAGGCATCAAGTCTTAGCTCTTCAAGTTCATTCATTTGGAGAAAACGTAGCTCTCTGGCCATATCAATGTCAAAGTTCATTTCTTTTAAGGCCCACCATGCCTTGTGCTCCAACTCGATTGGCAAGTGACAAGCTTTGCCATAGACAAGCTTGTACGGAGTTGTGCCGAGGGGAGTTTTGAAGGCGGTGCGAAGGGCCCATAGAACATCCGGAAGCTTTTGAGACCAATCTTTTCTACCTTTGCTAGTGGTCTTCTCCAAGATGGCTTTTATTTGACGGTTTGAGACCTTCACTTGCCCACTAGTTTGAGGGTGGTAGGCAAGAGCGGTCTTATGAGTGACACCATGGGAAGAAAGCAAGATCTTGAAAGTGCTCTTCCTAAAGTGCGAACCCCCGTCGCTAATCACCACCCTTGGGGTCCCAAATCTCGGAAAGATAGTGTTTTTGAAGAGCTTGATAAAAAACTTTAGCATCATTTGTTGGGGTGGCAACGACTTCAATCCACTTGGACACATAGTCCACCGCTACCAAAATGTACTCATTCCCACAAGAGTTGGGGAATGGTCCCATGAAATCAACTCCCCAACAATCGAAAAGCTCAATCTCAAGAATGTTTTGAAGGGGCATCTCATTTCTTTGACTTATATTCCCCGTTCGTTGGCATCAATCACAAGATTTGACAAAGTAGTGGATATCCTTGAACATAGATGGCCAAAAGAAACCACCTTGTAACACCTTTGCAATGGTGCGAGATGTACCAAGGTGGCCCCCATAGGCCGAGTTGTGAATTCTATCGACTATCTCCATGCCTTCTTCTCTAGGAACACATCTTCGAAACATGCCATCACCACACTTGCGAAAAAGATGTGGGTCATTCCAAAAATAGCGTTTTGAGTCATGCTTCAACTTTCTTCTAGCTCTAGCATCCAACTCTTCCGGAATAAACCCGCTCACAATCAAATTTGCCAAGTCCGCAAACCATGGTGATTTACCACCTATCATCATCAAACTATCTTCTCTCAACCACTCATTGATCGGGCCACTCTCATCCTTCAACCCATGATCTTCCGTAGTCAATCTAGATAGGTGGTCGGCAACAACATTCTCCGACCCCGCCTTGTCTTTAATTTCCAAGTCAAACTCTTGAAGTAAAAGAACCCACCTCAAGAGCCTTGGTTTTGCATCCTTTTTCACTAACAATTGCCTCAAAGCGGAGTGATCCGAGTATACCACAACCTTAGCACCAACAAAGTATTGCCGAAACTTTTCCACGGCATGAACAATAGCTAGCATCTCCTTTTCCGTCGTAGAGTAGTTGACTTGGGCTTGATCAAGAGTTTTGCTTGTGTAGTAGATTACATGGTGCCTCTTGTCCACAACTTGGCCAAGCACCGCCCCGACCGCATAATCGGAGGCGTCACACATGACTTCGAAGGGAAGGCTCCAATCCGGTGAGCGGATTATGGGAGCCTTCACAAGAGCCTCCTTCAACCTACAAAAAGCACTCAAGCAAAATTCATCAAATACAAATGGTGTGTCTTTGAGAAGAAGAGAAGTTAAAGGCTTGGCAATTTTAGAAAAATCTTTGATGAAACGTCGGTAAAAGCCCGCATGGCCTAAAAAGCTTCTCACTCCCTTCACATTTGTAGGGGGTGACAAGTTTTCTATTACCGAAACCTTAGCCATATCAACTTCTATCCCTCTCTTAGACACGATGTGGCCAAGCACAACCCCCTCCTCCACCATAAAGTGACATTTCTCCCAATTGAGGACGAGGTTGTGCTCCTCACATCTTTGCAAAACATGAGACAAATTCATTAGCCCAAGATCAAATGAGTCTCCATGGACACTAAAGTCGTCCATGAAGACTTCCATACTTTTCTCAAGAAAATCGGCAAAAATAGCCGTCATACACCTTTGGAAAGTCCCCGGAGCATTACAAAGCCCAAAGGGCATCCTCCTATAAGCATAAACTCCTATGGGACAAGTGAATGTGGTTTTCTCTTGGTCTTCCGGGTGTATGGGGATTTGGAAAAACCCGGAATAACCATCTAGAAATGAATAGTAAGAATGCCCCGCCAACCTTTCAAGCATTTGGTCAATAAAGGGAATGGGGTAGTGGTCTTTGAGGGTGGCGGCATTTAATTTGCGATAGTCAATGCACATCAGCCACCCGGTCACGGGTCTAGAAGCCAAGAGAGTCCCATCCTCTTGTTCCACCATAGTCACCCCTCCTTTCTTGGGAACTACATGGACGGGGCTCACCCAAGAGCTATCGGTTATTTGATAAATTATCCCGGCCTCTAGCAACTTCATAACCTCACTTTTCACCACTTCCGCCATCTTAGGGTTCAACCTACGTAGCCCATCTACCTTAGGTTTGCTACCCTCCTCCAAGACAATCTTATGCATGCAAAGATTAGGACTTAAACCTTTGATATCATCAATGCTATATCCAAGTGAGCCCCTATGAGTTTTCAAGATTTTCAAAAGTTCAATTTCTTGGGCCTCACTCAAATTAGCATTAATGATAACGGGATAAGTCTCTCCCTCACCTAAAAAAGAGTACTTCAGTGAGGGAGGTAAGGGCTTAAGTTGTACCTTTGGAGGGAGAAGGCCCTCCACCTTCTTCAAGAGTTCATCATCTACCTCATGGTCATCTCCTATCTCCTCATCATGGAGTGCCACTTGTAGAGCTTCTTCTTCACATTTTTCTTCTTCATGCACTTTCTCAACCACTTCTTCAATGACTTCTACCGAGCAAGCTTTGTGAAACATTGGTCCCTTCACTAGATGAGGAAGATTAAATTCAAGGGTTTCGTTTCCCACCCTAAAGGTTAGCCGCCCGTCCCTCACATCAATGAGGACTCCTCCGGTAGCCAAAAATGGCCTACCGAGGATGATGGGAGTGTGGCTATCCTCCGGGATATCTAGGACAACGAAATCCGTGGGGATCAAAAATTTGCCAACTTTAACGGGTACGTCCTCAAGCACACCCGAAGGTTGCTTAACGGACCTATCCGCTAGTTGTAGAGTCATAGAAGTGTGGGTTAAACTTTCAAGTCCAATTCTTTTAGCAATAGTTAAGGGAATGACACTTACACTTGCACCATTGTCACATAATGCCCTTGAAATCATGACTCCCCCCACAACACAATGGATAGAGAAACTTCCGGGGTCCCCAAGTTTTTTTGGCATTTTAAAAGAGTTAGGATTAATGAGGAGAGCACTACACTCCGCCTCCATAATCATAACATCTTGGGTACCCAAAGTTCTCTTATGAGTCAAGATGTCTTTTAGAAATTTTGAGTAAGTGGGCATGTTCAATATAACATCGGTGAAACGTAAGGTCACTTCAAGTCCCTCAAGCATTTTTTCTAAATTGGGTGAACTTGAAGTTTTCCTTAGTTTTCAAAGCTCTAGAGGGGTAGGGGATATCGGAAACAACAAGTGGAGTACTAAAAGATACCTTTGGAATGGGAGTTTTCTTGGTTACCTTAGCTCTTGCCATTGGTTGTACCTCTACTCCGTCATCATTGACATCCTTGTTCATCTCCTCTTCATAAGGCATAATTTTGACATACCCTTCTTCTCCCTCTTTGGGTTGATCATCTTCACCCTTGCCATCATCTTTTAACTCCAAGGTAGGAGTCAAAAAGGGCTCTTCAAGTTCTTATCCTTCCTCAACATGCTCATCATTTGGAATCTCATCATTCATCATGTCCATGTAGGGGTTATCAAGCACTAGTCCACTTCTTAAAGTCACCGCACATGCATGGTGGCTTGATGAAGCATCCTTGGAGCTTTTCCCTTGAGCAAGTAGACCTTCCGGAGGCCTTTGAGGATTGTTCAAAGCTTGAGAAGCTAACCTAGCTTCTAATTCTCTCACCTCCTTTTTGTGAGCATTAGTGACATTTTGCAAAGCCAAGTTGTTTTGGATTTCCATGTTTTTGACTAGTTGCAAAACTTCACTTATTGAAGGATCATTCTCTTGATGAGGTTGATTTGTTAAAGGGAGGGCAAATGCATAGTCATTCCGACTACTTGAACCTTGGTTGTTGTTCCTTTGATTGTTAAAGTTTCCTTGTTGATTGTTATGGAAATTTCCTTGTTGCCCCCTTGAACCTTGATTGTTGAAATTTGACCCTTGGTTGTTGTTGAAATTTGACCCTTGGCCTTGGAAAGAATGATCGGGAACCCCTTGAATTGCTTGATTGTTTTGATTGCCTTGGTAAAAATTACCTTGGCCTTGATTGTTGAAGTTTTGGTTCCCTTGATTTTGATTCCAATTTCCTTGATCTTGATTCCAATTACCTTGGTTTTGGAAGTTACCTTGGTTATTGTAACCTTGATCATTGAATTGTTGATTTTGGAATTGGTTTGATCCTTGACCTTGTTGAGAGTTGTTGAATTGATTATTGTAATTTCCTCTTGAAAATTGACCTCCTCCTCTAGGTTGGGAAAAACCCGGAGGGTTGGAAGGTTGAGTTTGTGTGTGTTGAGGGTTTAACACATTTTGGCTTTTGTAACTCATGTTTGGGTGAAATTTCGAATTTGGATGATAGAAATTGGAATTTGGGTTGTAAGCTCCTTGACTTTGGAATTGAGGCCTTGAGGGCCGTGGGTTGTTGTTGACTCCTTGAAATGCATTCACATGTTGGTAGTCATTTCCTCCTTCATTGCTATAAGAAAAATTGTTTCCACAAACTTCAAAGGTGTGTCCATACCCATTGCAAATTTCGCAAGTAGGGGTTTGATAAGCTTCCACCATAGGAGGTGTATAAGACCCACTAGCTTCATTCACATGATGACCTTGACTTTGATTTTGAGCCTTTTGAAGCTCGGCAAAACCCTTTGTAAAAGTTTGTGTGAGCAAATCAATCTTGGCATTGGTATCCACATTTGAAAAGTTCTCACTTGGGTACTTAGAACTCCTCCTCAAGCTATTTCCTCTAGAACTAGTACCATAGCTAGACTCCGACTCAACCATCTTCTTAATCAATGCCGCCCCTTGTTGGTCATTCAAATGATCAAAACTCCCCCCCGCGGAAGCATTCACCATAGCCTTGGTTTGAGGGAGGAGAGTTTGATAGAATGTTTGAGTGACATACCAATCCGCAATTCCATGATGAGGGCAACGGGCAAGTAAATCAATGAATCGATCCCATGCCTCTCCCAAGGATTCTCCATCCTCTTGTTGAAAGGTTGTTATCTCATTTCTTAGCATTGTCGTTTTGGAGGCGGGGTAGTACTTGCTTAGAAACTCCTTAGACAAATCATCCCAAGTAGTGAAAGTGTTCGGAGGATGGTTATTCAACCACCTCTCCACCCGGTCTTTAAGAGAAAATGGGAACAACATTAGACAAAGGGTTCCTCGGGCACACCATTCCTCTTCATGATTCCTACCCTACTTTTGAACTTTCTCAAGTGGGCATGAGCATCCTCATCGGGGAGGCCTCCAAAGCTATCCCGCTCAATAGAACTCATTTGAGCCGGGTGAATCTCAAAATTATTTGGAGCCAAGACACCGAAATTGATTGGAGATTGGGTATCATCGTGGTTGGGACGGTTACGATCACGTAAAGTCGTCATTTGTGGTTGATTTTGTTGTTGAGGTATTGTAGGTGGTGAATTTGGTGGTGTATTTTGTATTGTATTGTAGAAGGGGTTTTCGAATATAGGTTCAATGGTGTTGTTTTGTGGGTAATCGATTGTTGGAGTGGATGTAGAAGCAATTGAAGTATTGTCTTGTTGATGGCTAACCCTTCTTGAATTCCTAACCCGAGCAAGTGTATTGGCACGGAGAGTCCTAAACAACCTTTCGGGCTCCGGATGGCTCAAGAACAACCCTTCACCTCTAGGCATGCACTCAAAGCAACTCAAAAACAAGTTAGACTCCTAGTGTGTTTTTGGGC
The DNA here is from genome assembly GCA_022085475.1 of Heliosperma pusillum. Lineage (NCBI taxonomy): Eukaryota > Viridiplantae > Streptophyta > Magnoliopsida > Caryophyllales > Caryophyllaceae > Heliosperma > Heliosperma pusillum. The sequence continues at coordinate 102,398 of JAIUZE010070397.1, forward strand.
ACACTAGGGAAAGACAATAATGCAAGGCACTCTACAAATAATCTAACAACTAAAAACCCACAAAAACAACAAGTAACTTGGCTAAATCTAAGACACAAAACAAACTACGAGTTTCCTTACGCCATCCCCGGCAACGGCGCCATTTGATGATCGGTTCGTCGTCAAAACAAACATAAAAAATAACCCAATAAAAGTAGTATAAAGGGGTCGAATCCACGAGGATGGAGGGGGTCAACTACTAGCTTGATCGCGTCCTATTCTAGCCTAATAAATGTTGGATTAGAAAGTTAACTAAAAACTAGGAAAAACAAGTAATAGCAAAATAATAATGATGAAAACAATTAAGGGAAAGACTAAGGTGAAGGGTTCACCTTAGGGGGATTAATGGGCTAGTCGGGTAATTAGCAAATGGGTAAGTAATTCGAGTAAAATCAATTGCTAATGTCTCAACAATCAATAATCATCAACAAAGCCATTGCATTTGTCTCAAATCACCCATATAAACACTAGTCTAATCATTTCTACCACCGTCGCTTAAGAAATAATCAAACCATGCTTGATAAAATGGGCAACTTTCGTTTACACATTTCATCAAACACTTAGTGTTCATATGAGCAATACCCAAATTATTTACCACAAACTTGCTAATTAACCAACCTAATACCCCACATAATCCTCCCTTAGGCTCCCCCTAAACCCTAGAGGAGAACTACTCACACATACTAAGGGGAATCAAAGCACTAAAGGCAAGAAGGAGTTCAATAAACATCATGTTAAGAGATGAACAATTAAAACAATCAAATGATAAACAATAAACTAGAAATGGAAATTAATTGCATAAACAACAAAAAAGATGAGAAATTTAATACCAACAAGCTTGTATTAGTGAAGAGGGAGAATGTCTTCAACCCAAAATCCTCAATACAAACCCCAAAACTGAAATGAAAGACTAGATCTAGCAACTTGAAATGAGAAACTAAGCTTGATTAGGGAAGGATTAGGAGAGTGATAAGAGACTAATTTAGGTTACAAATTATCTAGGGTTTTGTGCTAAGAGGAATGTAAAAGCTGCTTACAAAATAATAGGGGGAGGGTATATATAGGTATCTCGAAATTAAGGAAGAAATTAGAAGAGAAGGCGAATTTTCAGTGTTGTGTTCCTGGCCGGTCGACCGGCCGCCGGTCGTCTGGCCGGCCGGGAGCACATCAGTAGCTTCCCCAATGACGCCTTCAAAAACTTCAAAAATCTTCTAAGTATGGGGAATGGGGGTCTTGGCCGGTCGAGCGGCCGCCGGTCCCCCACCGGCCTGGAACACGAAATACTTCTCATGAGCCTTCTGGTGTTGCACAGGCCGGGTAGTCGACCGGCCGCCGGCCGACCGGCCGACATTACCTGGGCCTTTTCTTCCTTTTCTCTTCTTCTTTCATTTGTGGAGTTGTGGTCTAGGCCGGTGCGCCGGCTGCCGGTCAGAGGACCGGCCAGCACCACCTAAGGGCTCATTTCTTCACTTCTTCATCTCATCTTCGAATCCCGACTCATGCAAGACCTTATTGCTCCGATTTCTTCATTTCCGCCTTAATTCCTACAAATTAAGACCGACATTCATAGCACGGGAAATCGGGAAGCAAAATGCAATCAAGGGCACGCAAATCCGTGTAAACGAACCAAAATGGGGACGAAAATGAGGGAAAAATGTGACTAATTAAATGCTTATCACATAATAATTCATATAACTCTCCAATCGCAATATGTGCTCCTCTATCGGTCGACTAGCGTCAAAAGTTAAATCCGAAGGGTGCATGCCAGGAAATTCAGCCATCGGAACCGTCAAGAAGGAATTAAAGAAGCAAATACCATTACCATAAAAATTTGTCCAAAGATTTGTAAATCGTTATATCAATATTTTTACTTCTTATTCCAAATATTACCTATCTTTTACCAAATTGATCGAGTTCTAATGTACGTAAAAAAACATCTTGTCAACATAACACACAAATAATCTCTTATTACGCATTTTTTCCTTGTTATTTTATTTTTCTTTAAGAAATATAAGCTTGATCGACTTTAACATAAGTATTATCCTTATAAATAGCTTACTTTAAAATCGACATTTCGATATGCACGTATCAAAATTAATCACGGCTTGAAAGATCATACACATGAAATGCTTTACTGTAAAGACAAGGTGCATATAGTATATATATATATATATAACCTCTATTATAGAACTAAGGCCATATCATATCTAATAACCAATAATTATATATCTACCCAACTCTCACCTATTAAAAATCTATTTTATTTTAGTTACTTTTATCACTCCTTAAATTATTTTAACCCTATAATCTTTTCCCCCCGCTAGACGCATGGCCGAAGGCTCAATACGCGGTTGCAGGGTTGCTCTGATACCAATCTGTAACGCCCCCAAAAACAGGCAGGTAGCTCAAAAATGCTCTTTATATTAATAATAGACAGCAGCGGAATTACAGGGCGTCACCGCCGTATTTTCCCTCCGGAAAATACAAGGCTTTTACAATAAAATAAATACACTTATAAAAATAAAACTACAAACTCTATTTATCTAATTAAACATCTTATAAGTCTCGTCTTCTGTATGGAGTTTCTCACTCTTAACCCCCTCTGATACTTGTACCTGAAAAATACATAAAATTAACGGGATCAGCCAACCACGGGCTGAGTATGACTCCGGTTGCCTCCACCGACCTTATGTCATTTTCTTTATTCATTATTTCTCTTAATTATCACATCTCCGAGTATAATAACTTACCAGCATACAATATTTCCTGTCATAACCCAGTCAGGTATCCAAACCTTTATTTCATTTCTTATTCTCATCACACCTATTCAGATCACATTAGTGTCGGTCTACTATTACCGAACATTAGACATTACAGTTTCCTTTATTCATGAAGAATTATCTTCATTATGTCAGAGTACGAGCTTACCTTACCGTGACTGGTAAGTCATCCACTCATCCAAACATTTTGCCATTTATCACTTCAATACCAACAAGATAGATATATATATAAACATATATTCATATCATACTAATAAATACCGGTATACCATTACTGTATAAGAGACATTACTTTTCACATGGAGCCAACGCTCCTTTAATTCACGTGGAGCCAACGCCCCTGGAGCCAACGCTCCTTTAATTCATATGGAGCCAACGCCCCTGGAGCCAACGCTCCTACTGTGTACACAGTTTTGGTTTTCATAATAATGTCATCTCAAACCAATAATCGTATCCCGAATGCTACAATTGGCCAATTATGCATTATGACAACAGTACCAACATGACATCATGGCAAACATTATAACATCTAAGACGTTAATATAGTATGCATGCAACCGATAAAATAACAATAATATGAATTCGACCATTAAAATATTATAACAGTTAGTATAATGTCATCTCATTTTAATAGTAAAACATGTCTCTTATCTATAGTGCTTTATCTTATTTATTTCACTTTTTGTCCCTTCTTATTTATCTTCTCCTATGTACATACTAGGAGTATATAATTAGGCTATTTAGCCCTTTTCATTCTCGTATCACAGAAACTAAACAATACGACACTGTTTACAAAAGACCAAGGCTCTCATTCTTTCTAACCTTGTCAAACCAGTCCAACAAATACTCATCCCTATAAAATAAAATGTCTTCCTTATTTGGTTTTGGTTCTTATTGTTATGTGCATTAAATGGAAGGATAATTACATATGGTCTTTCCACTGTTAATCCATAATTAATATTTCCCAATTTTGTTTTAAGTAATGACAATGATTTACTAATGCTAATACGCAATATGCTATGTACGTAAAGGTTTTATTTACACGATTGGTTTGATCTTCTAGACGGTGACCACGCCCAACCCTCTTGCTAATAATCTTGTTGTACGGGGTTCAACCCATATTGCGTACAATCATTATTCTTTTACTACGACGACGATAAATTTAATCCTAGACATGCTTAGACAATGATATAATATAAGGCTTATTTCAAGCTTTACATTTATTTTTACCCGCTAAAATGAATTAATAAGTTCTATAGCAAAGGGTCTTAACTTCCGGTATAACGGTAATGATACAAAATTTATAGACCAAATAACATAAACTATTGATTATATCATCTTATTTCAACTATATTTAATTTTATCGCCGAAGTGTCTCGAAATCATACTAGCATTATAACGGTTCTAATACAAAACTTACGGATAAAATAATCTAAACAATTACTTATACGATCCTCTTATTTCATTTATGTATAAGACGGTAAGTAAATAATTATAACGACGAAAGGTCCCGAAGTCATACCTTGATTAGATATACCGTATACAAGATAGTATAGAGAAACGATGAATTAACCCTCTTACTACCAGCTTGTCACGTTAAAAAAAAATTAGTATAGGTCTAGGGATTTTCGTTTTTTTTTCCTTTCTGTTGGAGTATGCTTTCCTTTCTATTTTTTTTGGCTTCTGATCTTCAATTAATGTCTCACTTGGTGAGATGAAATTAGATGAGTCATGGTGGTAGCTAAGTCTTACGTGGTAGTTTGTGGAATTTTTACTTTTTTTTTTTTTTTTTTTTTGATAGTTTTCTAGTAAAATTTACGTCATAAGAAAATTTAACGGGTTACTTTTTATACTATTCTTGATATATATACTTTATACGGGGTTAGTCTACACAGTCTCGGATAGTCCTATTATTATATATATTTTCAAATTTATTTTATTCAGGGTATTACACGATAACACAAGGAAAATACATCTATTATCTTGGGAGACGGTTCAGAAGCCTAAAGAAATGGGAGGACTAAATCTAGTCTCGGCTAGACAGGCCAATGCGGCCTTTCTTACGAAACTGGGATGGCGGTCCCTAGCCGAACCCAATAGCCTATGGTCGAGAATCTTGAGAGCTAAATACTGTAATGGTAGGTGCGACATAGACATGTTCTCACCAAAGCCGAATATGTCTAACGTTTGGGCAGGAATTTCGAGTCAAGCTAAAGCTATTAAGGAAGGGGTGTCAGCAGCAATCGGTAATGGTCGACGGACGCTTTTCTGGGATCATGTGTCGGCAGCCGAATATTGCCTGTCTGATAAGGCCATTTGTAGAATTCCCGAGACTGTTTTGGGTGCTACTGTGAGCGAAATGTGGGACGTAAATTCGGGGTGGAAATGGGATCTTTTTGCCAATTTCCTCGACAAAGATGAGCTTCTAAAAATAGCGTCATACTCTCTCTTCCCGGAACCTGGCATAGAGGACACGCTTTATTGGAATGCAACTTCGTCGGGAAAATTTACAGTCAAATCAGCCCTTAGTAAACTTCGGGGGCCGGAATCTCCCTCGTCGAACTCCATTAAATGGCACGTGATTTGGAAGCTACCAGTTCAACAACGAATCAGATTCTTTATGTGGCTTGCCGCTCACGAGCGATTAATGTGTAACGCGAACAGAATGAAGAGAGGCCTGACCGACTCTCCAATTTGCCCGCGTTGTCACGAGGAGGACGAGGACACTGACCATCTGCTGCGTAAATGCTCTTTCTCGGTCGAAATTTGGCTGCACCTCGGTATATCAGGTCATAACTCGTTCTTTACTTCTAGTTTTTCTGAGTGGCTTACGGATAACGCGAGCAACTCTCACTATAATATGATTGATGATTGGTCTATGAGATTTGCCATTATCTGTTGGTGGATATGGAAGTGGCGTAATAATGTTGTATACGGACGGGAAGAAGAAAACCCGACTGATATACGAGCATTTCCTTCTCAACAATTTGTAACGTCTAAACGAGCTTTTGATAAATTTTCGCTATTCATTCCTCGCCCCGGTTTTGTTCGTGAACAAGTTTATATAAGATGGGCTCCGCCCCCCCACGGCTGGGTACTATTAAACACAGACGGAGCTTCAAAGGGAAACCCGGGTCCAGCAGGTGGTGGCGGTATTTTTAGAAATAGTAGTGGCGATTTCCTATCAGCTTACTACTTTTCCTGCGGGGTCTGCACTTCAATGAGAGCGGAATTATTAGCTCTGGCCAGAGGATTGGAACAAGCACATAAGTTACGTATTAAGAAGCTCCTAATTAATATGGACAATAGTGTTTGTGTGGGTTTAATTAGAGATGAGCAATTGGTCAGTAATGGACTTCAGCCGATAGTCCGATACTGCAAGGATTTAATTCGAGACGGAGCTTGGGCAATTCACCTGGAGCATAATTACAGGGAAGCAAACAGAGCTAGCGACTGGCTCGCTAATCATGGCATACACTCCCCACTTGAAGTCACAAATCTGGATGGTCCTCCATTTGATTTATTACCTATCCTTCGGGATGATATTCATGGAGCTACGACTCCGCGTTTTGTTTCCCATTTAGTGTAGTTTAGTTTCGGGGCTCAACCCCTCATTTGTACCAAAAAAAAAAATAATACTATTAATTTAACTACTTTGGTTGTTAATACTATTACTTTCACTATTCCCGTTATAATTATTGTTACTTTTACTAATCAAATAGTCAACATGAGAATGTTGCTATAATTATTTTAAATAAATATTATATTATAATCATTTAAACACTAGTAAAAATACAAACTTAAAGAATTATGGAATAGATTGTATCTTTTTGTGAATCTTGATTTCTTGATTTTTTATACTCCCTTCTTAGATTATATTGATTGACTAAACAATTTATAACTTTATAAATCTAAACTATTTAGTATATGAATTTTTATATATTTATGACGTTTCATTACTACCCATCGGTTTCAAGATTATGTATACTCCCTCTGTCCCGGTTAATTGTTACCCTTTTATTTTGGCACAAAGAACAAGGAAATAGTGATGAACCATTTGTGGTTTCACTTATTAGATAACAAGTGGACAATAGTCTCTTTGAGTGCTCAAATTACTCATAGAAATCATTCCAAATACAAAAAAGACAACACTTGACCGAGAGACCCTAAAAAAAATAAAGCAACAATTAACCGGGATGGAGGGAGTATATAGTATTGACCAATGATAGTTGACCCGAAAATGACAAACCCGCGATAACCTGACCCGAACTCGGGTCGAAACCAACAAATTCAAAATTGACTCAACTCAAAGTTGAACTGACCCAAACCTGACTCCAATAACCCATTTTCCAGGTCTACTCTACATTGGTGGTGGGACAGAATATATTTTACATCATACTCAATTTATACCTATTTGCCCATTGATTAGTAAACATTTAATATCATTACAATTATTTTATTAACTTTTTTAATTAAATTAACGATGAAAATTTGTAGTTATAAAGATGAAACAAGATTTTTGAAATTTCCCACTTTATTTTAAAAACTATCAAATACAATCCTCGATATGACCAGTTGTTGTCTGAGTTTAGATTTCCATCCGCTGTCCGTTAGGTCGAAAATGGTTTGGAAAACTTGTGTCGGCCATATGTAAAAGGGCGGGTATAAGTATGAGCTTTATTGGGTGGGCATAGGTACTGCATAACTTACCTCCACAACTCCACCCCTGCCCGGCGTTGTGACATCCCTACTTGGTGAAAGACGATTTCTCACCAACTTATTAAAAAAATCCCACTTTATCTATATCGTTTTACATGTTTTTGCAATCCTTTTATCATGAATTGTGGTTCAAAGTGATTTTTTAATTATTTTTTTTGGCGGCAGTAAAATGTCCTTAGCATCACAAGACCACCGCACTTTTAGCTAGCTTGTGAGTTATGCTATGTTATACTATTCGTAGCTATTTTATAGCTTTCGATATCATTTTAAAGGAGGATTCGACTTGGAACCTAATGTCCATTATACCTCCATCTAAACCACTAGGTTAAAAGGCTGTCTGTAAATGACCATTATGACCTATTGAGGATTTATTGGGACATTCACGACTTCAAATTCTTGTTTACAACCGTTGTAAACAAGAATAATTTACAACGAGAGTGTAAAATCATCCAAACCAACACTTTTTCTGGGGGTGATGGAGTAATAATACACCCCTTCGTTATAATTTACAACGGTTATAAGCAAGACTAATTGCTTTTAGATTTGTTTGGTAATTGACAGTTTTAGATTAGCAAATTGTTTAGCTCCTTTGGAAAATGACAGATAAACATGAATAAATTATGGGTTTTTCTACATGGTACCCCTGTGTTTTTTCGAATTCTACGTGGTACCCCTTAGTTTTTAAAATTATCACTGGTACCCCTATACTTAGTAAACTACTAAAAATCGAGTTTTAAAACGGTTAATTTTTACAAAGAAAATATGTTTATGATTGTCTAAAGGATATTTATGATAAAGACATGCAAAATTATTGTCAAAAGATCAATGAAAAGTGCATAATAAAAACGTTTAAAACAGACAGATTAGTGCGTTATGGGTATTTTGAGAGGTTTTCATTAACTTTAGGGGTATCATGTAGATTTTGAAAAAACGAAGGGTACCAAGTAGAATTCGGAAAAATACAGGGGTACCATGTAGAAAACCCATAAATTATTTATTTAATATATGAAAGTAGGGTTAGTATTTTTCAAAGAGGTAATGAAGACAATTTTTTTTCTTCTAACCCGCTAATCCAATATGTTGGTATGAGCAGCATATCGCAAAGTAGCATATTGGACCCCAATATACTATTTCAATATGTCATTAACCAAACACCCTAAATAACATATTCGTATTAAGACGAACCTTCCAATAAAATTTGTCATTTAAAATCTGCTTTTGCAACTAGCTTATGCTAAAATTAATCTGTTGATTATAAAACATGGTCTATATTACTACTCCATACAACTCTCTCGGCATATTCACTTTGTAGATTGGTAAAATGAAACAATGAAAAAATGTACAAAGCGACGGAATAATGAGCTATATTAAAACTAGATACCAAACATTTTTTTAAGAAATTCGTTGAATGAAATATACTAGTCCAACTCTGTAAACCCGTCATTTGCAATCTGCTTTCGTATACTCAATGCCAAACAAAGCTAAGACATCCTCAGTAAGACAGTAAGAGAGACAACGTTTAATAAACGCAAAATGAATTCAATTTTTTTAAAAAGCCAAATGTCGAATTACTAATTATGTCAATGTAACTAACCGACTTAAAATGAAATCAACGTTAAACGAATCAATATTAAGTAACGGTCAACTTTTAACGGTCATAAATTAAGATCTAGACATGATATTGAAGTAATTCCACGTGCATGTGATATGTTAATACTAAAGATAAGATCAAAGATATCTCACAATAGTCCTTGATACTATCCATACATAGCCACGTCTATATGCAGTAGGTTTGTATCAAATATGTATATCATCTTTCAAATATGTATAGCTTTATTTCCTCCCTCATTCTAGGAGATTGTTTCTCCATTTAGTCAATATTGTTAGCTTGTAATCTAGTATTTAAACTCTCATGTACATTCAATAATAATCAATTCAAACACCTATTATATATCTCTTATATGGTATCAGAGCTCCTCACGATCCTAACCCTTTTCTCCATCGTCGTCTCTTACCTCGGATTACCCATGGCATCCACCAACACCATCATCCCTAACCTCGATGAACCCACAAAACCACTTCTTTCCATTGCCTTTCTGACTTGCACCTTACTCACCCCGACATCTTACCGTTCTTGGAGATACCAAATCACTCGGCTCCTCCAAGGCTATGCCCTTTTTGCGTACCTCGATGGCACTCTTCCTGCCCCACCAAAAACTATCACCCCTAGACCCACCGCGAGCACACCTACACCCGCACCGATTCCTAACCCAGCCTATGGTACTTGGTTTCGCCAAGACCAACTCATACTCGGCGCGATCGCCGGCACCCTTCATGAAAACGTGTCACCAATTGTCCTAGACGCCACCACATCCCACGAATTATGGACCACCCTTGAAACAACTTATGCCAACCCGTCTCGAGGCCACATCCTCCAAGTGAAGGACCGCCTTCGCCATATTTCACTTAGTGACAAGACCATTTCCGAGTACATGCTTTCTATCAAAGCATGTACCAACCAACTAGCACAACTCGGCAAACCTATGGATGCCGAGGACATCACCTCTCAAATTATCAATGGCCTCGACTATAATATTTACAAACCTGTCATTGACGCAGTACGTGCACGAGACACACCTATCACTTTCGATGCATTCCACGAAAAACTCATCCAACACGAACTCATCATCAAATCTCAGCCTATCGCCACTATCTTCACTCCCTCGGCTCATGCTGTCCAAATTCGACCCTACACCAACAACTACACCCAACGTTACACCCCAAGCAGTCAAACCCGAGCCCCATATCAAAACAGCCCTAACAACACCAACTTCTACTACCAACGCTCTAACCAACCCAAACCCTACAAAGGTAAGTGTCACTATTGCAAAAACCCAAATCCATCTAACTGGAGACTGCCCTGATCTCAAACGTGACTACCCTAATGTCGTCTTCCCTCCTTCTCTCCAAAAACAGCCCCGTTCTCATGCCCACACCGCTACGGTCCCAACCAACACCTCATCCTCCTATCTCATTGATAGTGGTGCCTCTCACCACATCACCAATGACCTATCCACCCTATCCCTTCACTCACCCTATGAAGGACCCGATGATCTCGTCATTGGCGATGGCTCCTCGCTACCTATATCTCATATTGGTTCATTTTCTATTCACTCCCTTATTTTTAATAATGTCCTTGTTGTTCCCAACATATCTCGTAAATTGCTTTCCGTCTCACAATTTTGTAAAGATAACCATGCTTTTGCTATATTCTCACCAACATCTTTTTGTTTTAAGGCAATAACGACCGGGAAAGTCATCCTTCAAGGTCCTTTTAATGACGGAATCTATGAATGGCGCCCACCTCCCATGCCTTGCGCCTATGCCGTCTCCACCTCCTCTACCTTGTGGCACCACCGCTTAGGCCATCCATCCAACTCCGTTCTTCAATTATTAAATCACAAATTTAATTTCAATCTCTCACCAATTTCTTATTGTAATGCTTGTCTCATGAATAAAAGTGATGAGTTGTTTGTCGTCAATTCAAACATCAAAAATAAACCCGATATAAGTAGCATAAAGGGGTCGAATCCACGAGGATGGAGGGGTCAACTACAAGCTCGAATGAGTCCTATTCTAGCCTAACAAGGGTTGGATGGGAAGATTAGCTATTAACTAGTAAATGCAAGAAATCGCTAAAATGATATGGGCAAAAAAAATTTAAGGAAAACTAAGGTAAAGGGTTCGCCTTAGGGGGAATCAATGGGTTGGTCAAGTAATTAGCAAGTGGGTAATAAGTTTGAGTAGAATTAATTGCTAATGTCTCAACAATTAATAATCTTCAACAAAGCTATCACATTTGTCTCAAATCACTCATATAAACACTAGTCTAATCATCTCTACCACCGTCGCTTAAGAGATAATCAAACAATACTTGATAAAGTGGGTAACTTTCTTTTACACAATTCATCAAACACCTAGTGTGCATATGGGTAATACTCTAATTATTACCACAAGTCTACTAATCACTCAACCAATTATCCCACATAATCCTCCCTTAGGCTCCCCTAAACCCTAGAAGGAGACTACTCACTCATGTTATAGGAAATCAAACAACTAAAGACTAGGAATAATGAAATGAACATCATGCTATGGAAATGAATAATTATAACAATCAAATGACAATTAATTAACTAGAAATGAAATAAATTGCATAATCAACTAAAAGATGAGAAATTTATACCAACAATGCTTGTATTAATGAATAGGGAGAATGTCTTCACCCAAAATCTTCAACACAAACCCAAGACTATGATAGTTCTACTAAGAAAGACTAGATCTACTAACTTGAATTGAGAAATTAAACTTAATTAAGAAACGATTAGGAGAGTAATTAGTGAGTATTAGAGATTACAAAATTTCTAGGGTTTTGTGCTAATAGTTCATAAAAGCTGCTTACAAAAATTAGGGGGAGGGTATATATAGGTATCCCAAAATTAAGAAAGAAAATAGAAGAGGGGGCGAAAATGCGGAGCTGCGTTCCAGGCCGGTTGGTCGGCCGCCGGCCTTCTGACCGGCCTGGAGCATATCAGAACCTTCCTTCATTTCGTCTTCAAGAAATAATCTAAGTATGATAATGGGGTCCCAGTCGGGTGCCCGGCCGCCGGCCCTATGGCCGACCTGGAACACATTAAAGTTCTCGGATGTAATCTGATGTAGCGCGAGCCGGGTGGTAGGTCGGCCGCCGGGTGCCCGACCGGCGCTACCTGGCCTATTTCTCCTCCTTCTCTTTTTCCATTCTTTGAGGGGGTGATGGCCTGAGCCGGGTGGCCGGCCGCCGGTCGGAGGACCGGCCTGCGCCACCTGGGGGCTTCCTCACTTCATTCTTCTCATTTCCAAATCCCGACTCATGCAAGGTCTTTGTGCACCGATTTCTTCGTTTCCGCCTTAATTCCTGCAAATTGAGATCGACATTCATAGCACGGGAAATAGGGAAGCAAAATGCAATTAAAGGCACGCATATCCGTGTAAACGGACCAAAATGGGGACGAAAACGAGAGGAAAAATGTGACTAATTAAATGCTTATCAAAAAGCCACAAGTTGTCATTCGCTATCTCCACTCTTACCTCTAATGCACCTCTCGACTTAATTTTTTCCGACGTTTGGACATCACCAATCTCGTCCCATGACTCATTTAAATATTACCTTCTTTTTCTCGATCACTTCACCCATTACATATGGCTATACCCAATTAATCAAAAATCCGACACCCTTACCACCTTTAATCGTTTTAAAAGCCTTGTTGAAAAATACTTTCAAAAACCGATACGGCGTTTCTACGCGGACAATGGTGGTGAATACAAAAAAATGACCCCAACCCTTCTCGACCACGGTGTCTCTCATCTTACCTCACCACCCCATACTCCCGAACATAACGGCTTCGTCGAACGCCGTCATCGCCATATTGTTGAAACCGGTCCTTCTCTACTCACACATGCTAAATTACCCACCTTCTTTTGGCCATATGCGTTTAACACGACCGCTTACCTCATCAATCGTCTTCCTACTCCTACACTCAACAATAGTTCACCATATCAAAAACTCCATAACCAAGCACCTAACTACCAAAAATTACATCCCTTCGGTTGTCTATGCTACCCTTGGCTCCGTCCCTACACCACCCATAAACTCGACCCCAAATCCAAACCATGTATATTTATGGGCTACTCTTCTACACAAAGTGCTTATCTATGCTACGAACCCATAACCCACCGTCTATATGTCTCTCGCCATGTTCGATTTTTCGAAACAGAATTCCCGTATCTTGCACTCACCAACTCGACCCACACTTCCACTCCTACCCCTGCCCACTGGCGCTCCCTTACCATCCCCATCATCCACCCATCACTGCCCCATCCAGCCCCGTGCCCACCACCTCACCATCCGTCCTCTCCCCCATCTTCCCCCGCCATTACCTCCACTGCTACAACACCCATCGACACCCCAGCTTCCCCTCCTACTGCTTCACCCGACACCTCTGTTTCCCCTGCCCCTACTCAGACCGGCACCTCTGCCTCCCCTATCACACTATCCCTCACCGCCTTCCCTTCCCCTCCTCCGCCACCCCCTCCTCCTCCACCTCACACTCACGGCACCCGGCTTTCCCACAACATCATTATACCTAACCGTAAATATGCTAACCTTGCTCAAACACCCGTCACCCACACCACTCCAACCACAACAAAACAGGCCCTCCTCGACCCTCGATGGCGTTCCGCCATGCTCGATGAACACCAAGCGTTAATCCGCAACCAAACCTGGACCCTAGTCTCTCGCTCTCAAGCCCAAAACATTATTGGATGCAAATGTGTATTCCGTGTTAAGTACAATCTCGATGGAAGTCTAAAACAACATAAGGCTCGCCTCGTCGCTAAAGGTTTTCATCAGCGCCCGGGTATTGATTACTCGGAAACATTCAGTCATGTTATTAAACCCACTACTATTCGACTAATTCTTACTCTTGCAGTTACCCATAATTGGCATCTTCATCAAATTGATGTCAACAATGCCTTTCTACAAGGCAATCTCACGGATACCGTCTTCATGGTCCAACCACTCGGTTTCATTGATACTGACAAACCCGATTTTGTGTGCAAACTCAATGAAGCTCTCTATGGACTCAAGCAAGCCCCTCGGGCCTGGTATACCGAACTCAAAAACTACCTACTCACCTATGGCTTCCGCGGTTCACTATCCGACCCCTCTCTTTTTATTTACAACACTAAACTCACCAAAATCATCATCCTCGTGTACGTTGACGATCTCATTGTCACCGGCCCTGACCCACGCCACATTAAAGATTTTATTGTCACCCTCTCAACCAAATTTTCCCTTAAAGACCTTGGCCCCTTGTCTTACTTCCTAGGCATTGAGGTCACTCCCACCAAAACTGGCCTCCACCTAAACCAATCTAAATACCTCTCCGATATTCTCCATAAATATAACATGAGTGAATGCAAACCCGCTCTCACACCCATGGTCACTCATCCCTCACTCACGAAAGAGCCCACCCAACCTATTGAAAATGACACTGACTACCGAGCCATAATAGGCAGCTTATAATATCTCTCCCTTACTCGACCCGATATTGCCTTCCCCGTAAACAAAGTGGCTCAATTCTTCACTCATCCTACCACCACGCACTGGGCAGCCCTCAAACGTCTGCTCCGTTACCTCCGGGGAACCCTCCATCTCGGTCTTCAGCTCACAAAACTGTCTCCCCTTTGTCTTCACGCATTTTGCAATGCAGATTGGGGTGGTGACCCTGATGATTACATTTCTACAACCGGTTTCATTGTCTACCTTGGAAGCAACCCTATTTCTTGGTCCTTCAAAAAACAGAGGGCCCTCTCCCGATCCTCAACTGAAGCGGAATTTAGAGCCATCGCTGACACCACCTCCGAACTACTTTGGCTCACTTCTCTTCTTCATGAACTCGGTCTTAGCTCCACAAAGTCACCCATCATCTACTGTGACAACTTAAATGCCACACAGTACTCAGCCAACCCCATTTTTCATCCCCGAATGAAACACCTCGCTCTTGCCTTTCACTTCGTAACAGAACATGTTCGCAACGACACGATACGCATTCAACACATTAATGGTACCGACCAGCTTGCCGACACTCTCACGAAACCTCTCCACAAGCCTCGGTTCCTGGACTTATCTTCCAAGATTGGACTACGTCTTCGACCGTCCATCTTGCGCGGGAATGTTAATACTAAAGATAAGACCAAAGATATCTCACAATAGTCCTTGATACTATACATACATAGCCACGTCTATATGCAGTAGGTTTGTATCAAATATGTATAGCATCTTTCAAATATGTATAGCTTTATTTCCTCCCTCATCCTAGGAGATTGTTTCTCCCTTTAGAGCACCCACAATAGAGAGGATTGAACATCCTCTTAACACTCTCTCTCCTCTACACATCCTCTCTATTGTGGGAACTATTATGGATGTCCTCTTACATAGAGGATGATGGTTACTTCCTCTACTTTGAGAGGAAGGAAGACATAGGCCCTTGTGCCAAAAAACTAATATTTAATTGTCATATTGATTATTAAATTAGTTTTATTGTTTTTTAAATAATTAAACTAATATAAAGTGACTCATAAAGTCATAATATTAAATAAAAAATAAAAAAAATTATATATAAAAGCATCCTCTCTATTGTGGAGTAAAATAAAGGTAGAGGGAATGAAGATGATGTACATAGTGGGAAATGAGGTGGTTAAAGATGGTGGTGAAGTGTTAAAAAAATACATGGAAAGATAAAAACTAAGAGGATGAAATCATACTCTCTATTGTGGATGCTCTTAGTCAATATTGTTAGCTTGTAATATTGTTAGTCAATATTGTTAGCTTGTAATCTAGCTTATCCTCTTAACGGTTCAAACGGTAGGTCATATGTCCATTATCAATGAGAAACGACTATGGAGATATGACTATATGACCGTTTTACGAAAATGTGACAGTGAACGAAAAATTTGGACGTGGATGAATAGAGCGAACTAGGTTAAGTATTAACAAGCAACTCATATTCGCTGAATCGCTGTGAATATTCATGGTAGGAACTAAAAGGTCTCGCATGTGACCGTCTTTTAAGAGAGACCTCTCTTCCACTTACAGCTTGTGAGGGGTCTTTTGAAGGGACGAAAAGTGACCGTCATAAAAGAGACTTCGTGTATTCATGAAACTTTTGAGGTTCAACAATTCTATTTGGAAGCGGATATACCTGTTTTAAATCTAATACAGATCAAATTAATTGGTACGAGCAAATCAAATTATGTATGGACTAATAAAACGCTTATCTCAGGTTCAACAATTCTATTTGGAAGCGAATATACCTTTTTTTATTTAAAACGAATATACCCATTTTCAATGAGATCAACTGGATTAAGTATTGCACAATTTAATCCATTTTCCGTCATTATTCTAACTCTAGGTGTAACTCGGGTAAGGCTTACCTGTGTAGTCATGCTGAGGAATAAGGTGAATGTGACATAAGAGAGGCGTGCCCGCATCCGCATGAGGTAATAACTCTTGAGTATCAGATCATTGACTTTATTATGCATAAGTGCATAACAATATTCTATACACAATTTCTTCTCATCCACGAGTCAAATACATATCAAATTAACTCACTTATTTACTAGAAAATACCAAAAAAAAATTCTTTATTACCATCACTTTGTAGTGTTTAAGCGGTATTAAACCTTAAATGGATAGTACCTATCTCAAGCAGGACTTACTCTATACTAGGCAAATTCTCATTTAAGACGGGTGTATCCGTCATAAGCAAGTAGAAAGATATCTAACTCGTTTAATACGGATATCTCCGTCTGAAATGAGAGCAACTCAAAAATTTAATCGGAAGAAAAAATAAAAATTGGACGGAGTATATCAAACTTAAATTAGATCAGTAGGTCTTGCTTAAGACGAGTCGGATCTTACAACGGGTATTTTGTGAGAGGAAATGGGTAGATGGGACAAGGTGGGCTCCCCCCATGTGCTCTCCACTCATCCTTGATGGGTATTTTGTGAGAGAATATGGTATCCGTCTTAAGCTTAAGACGGATATCTCCGTCTGAAATAAGAATTTGTGAAATTAGATTAGTGTCTATTAAAGATGTCAGGCCACCCCAATTTGCATTGTCCTATTCCTGAGCTATCGACCGTTCAGACGAAAACGCTCATAAAAAAGTAATATTGTGAAAGCAACTTGTTAGTCGTATGATTTGATTACAAATATACGTACTAAATTGTGAAAGCAACTTGTTAGTCATCTAATTTGCCCACTATTCATCACAAATTTGTAATGGGTCGAATTTTTTTCACAAGCTTGCTAAGTGGGAGGGGAAGTAGAAAATCATTGATTTCCCATTTGTCATCCCACTTGCAAACTTATGAGAGGGATCCGTTCCGTCACAAGCTTGTGACGGATAGATCCGTCAAAAGTAAGACTAATTGTATAATTTGATTACAAATATATATATATATTTGTGTATATAATGTGAAAGCAACTTAATTTGTGTATATTATTTTTTATATTATCTGGTTAATCTGGAGTCAAATAAACCAAGTTGAAATGTTAGATTGGTAAAAAATTTCCTCCCTAATAAGTTTTTAATACTAATCTCCTTTATATAAATCGGGAAATATTTTTTGACATTCTATTGGTCAATGTTTTTCAAGAATTCAACAAATGTTTAAATAGGTAGGACCCCCACTTTCTTACTACATACTTTCTCCATTCAAGTCCAAATACAACATTTCTTTTTTTGACACTATTTATTAGTGAAGAGAATCTTTACGATTCCTTGCATTAAATAAGATAAAATATGGTCATGTGAGATCTTGTTTGATTCGCATTTATAAGTATAATAAGATTATCAAGTTTTTATTATTTTTTATAATGTAAAATTTGAGATATTTACGTTACACTTCGTGCATGGACAAACGTGTAAAAGAGAAATGTTGTAATTAAATACTCCCTCTCTTTTTTTTCATCAAATAATTACTCTCTCATACTTTCATCATCTTAAAAGAAAAATTACCATTTATCCCAAAAATACAAATAATCAATAAAAATTGTTATGACCCATACAATTTTTAAAAACAATTTAAAATTCTGAAAGTTGTGTGCATTTGTCCAAATGAAAAATTATATAATGAATAATAATAGGTAAAAATATTAACAAATGATATATTGTATCGAAGACTAAATAAGTCAAATAATTAGAAAAATATATTACTTTTTGATAAACAGGATAAATATACGGAAAGAAAGGACAAAAATTAGGAAATTTTTGTTGTTAATCACACATAGTAAAATGGGAGATGGGGAGATGGGGCTACGACTTATTTGGCCCGAGAATTATTATTATTATTTTATTATAAGATTCGCATATCTTTCATTAAAATAAAATGAAAAGTTTACTTGAAGTTAGTGGGGAGCCGAGAGACAAGCTGCGCCCCCACACACTTAGCTACAGCAAAGCTAAGTTTAGTAAAAATATAAGCGGCCACCCGAGCCCTAACATCCTGAGATACCGAGAATTTCTGGATTCGCTTGAGCAAGTCAACAGCATCCGAGCCCAGCTCCCCAAGCGAAGAGAAAGAGAAGGGTAGGAAACCATAGCCAGCAGCCGCGCATAAACCCCCATACTTAGCACATTTGCGCTGAGCAGCATCAGCGACGACCCGTCCCGGCACAAATCGAACATCCCAGTCTGAGTCAAGGGGGAAGATCCTGTCAAATCAACACACACATCACGCCCTCTGTCCCAGGAATAAAGTAGCAAATCCGCAGGACGAAGAGAGCCGCCATGCCCGTCAACTAAACCGTCATCAACCTCCTTGCCTGTGGAAATACCAGACCTATAGCAGATGTTGAATAAGGTGTCACAAACGAGGTTATGCTGATGCTTAACCCCCACAATACCAGTACAAAAACAGTGTGGTCCCCATACACATCATCAACAAAAAACCGATCGAGAGTTATTATTATTATTATTATTATTATTATTTTATAATTATTATTTAAAACACGCGACTATTATTGTTTTTTTTTTTTACTTACATTATTTTTAGGGATTTTCTATTGTGTACCCCTGTGTTTTCTCGGATTCTAACATATACTCTGGATTTTTATGAAACATTTGATATACCCCTAAACTCTCATATTAGTTTCTAAGATACCACAAGTATCCAAATTTGAGTTTTTTATGGGTTACATATTGTCATAAAAAATTGTATATTGATGAGTAGATAGGGATTTTGTTGATGGTTACATACTTACATGTATTTTTAATGAATAATAAACTAAATTCGCCAAAATATAATATAGTTAGAATTGTAAAATTTTAGCATTTAGGGTATTTGTAGAACAACTTATTAAGTTTAGGGATATCCTGTATGATTTTGAAAAACCAAGGGTATATCGTAGAATCTGGAAAAACACAGGGGCACATCATAGAAAAACCCTTATTTTTATTATTGTTATATGGCTAGACAAATGTAATACTTTATTCGACTAAAATTTAATAATAGCATAGAAATTTAAAAGTAATTCATACACCTTTTGTACGTCATTATTTATACGTATTTTCAAATAATCCACGCACTATTTTGCACGGGATTATTAAAACTAGTGCATTTTTAAGTTTCGAACTCGAAACCTGAAATTAAGTTACAAGAACTGTTTCTAGTTGATCTAAATAATTATGGATATTTGATTATAAATATAAACAAGTTTTTGTATTAAGATAGTTTGTGCAAGACATACTATTTTTCCTAAACTTGGTGTAATTTGAAACAAATTTACAACACCAATATTGTTATATAGCGCCAATTTTAACTACCAATCAATCTTTTAAAAAACTTAGTTATCGTTTGTTGTATGACATTTATTTGTCAAACGGGAATTAATTTTCCATAATTTTACAAAAACACGTGAATTTTTCAAAGCGCGTTTGGTTTTCCATCTACATATTGAGCCTACGTATTCAAACTCTCCATTATGGATGAGTTAATTATTCATGGGAAAAAAAATAATACTTCCTCCGTTCCATTTGGTTGTATACGTTTGCTTTTTGTGCACTATTCATAAATAAGGATAATCTTTATTACAACTTCTAATATATAACATAAAATATAGTCATGTGAGATCTTGTTTAAATTGTCTTATCGTGTACAATATTAACATCAAATTTTTATAATTTTTAATAATATGTAACTAAATATATAAACAAAAGAAAATGAGCATTGACATACGTGAAAAAGCAAACGTATACAACCAAATGGAACGGAGGAAGTATGATTTAGGTTAACCAAACATCTCTCATTTTTCCTTTATCATAGGATTCTCTAATTCACAATTTTTATAGTGATAGCCAAACAAGCCCTTACTCTATCCCCTCAATATGCCGACAATTGATCTCACTTGTCACGGGGCTTGTGACGGATCGGATCTCCTCTCACAAGGACGCAAGTGGAAGGACAAGAAGTCTTTCTTAATCGAATCATTCTCTTATTTCAATTCCCCGTTTCTTATCTCATATCTTCTCCTTTAGTATATCTTCTTACCGCCACCATTGTCATCCCCACACTTCTACTACCATGTTTGTCAACCACCCTACGTCGCTTTCTTTTGCTATTAATTTGTTGAGCTTTCATGATTTAACAAGAATAAGGTGCTGCTACGACTTTCATATAACGTACTACATTCTTCAATGACGATAATTATATGTACTACATACTTAAGAGATAATATACGGAGTATAATGTTTTCATACTGCATTTTGCAAAGTTACTATGTACTCCGTAGTTGGTACTACGTACATACTCCCTCCATTCAACTCCACACTATACATTTGCTTTTTCACGTTTGCCAACGCGTGTTTTTGCGTCGTAAATATAGTTTGCTACGTATTTGCAAAAATTATACGAGTTAAATATTTTTAATAACCTCTTAAAGACGAATCAAACAAGATCTCACATGAATATATGTACTCTTATGTATAAGGTGGAAATTGAAAGATTCTCCTTACTTGTGAATAGTGTCCAAAAGAGATATGTGTAGTGTGAAATTGAATGGAGAGAGTACGAGTATTTGGAACAATGGTGTAGTGAAAAACAATCCCTAAACGTAAAAACTACTGTACAATAAAAGAAAAAGTAAATGTACAAAAAATACACATAAAACTACTGAAAGGAAAAAGAAAAAAGATTACACATTATGTGCGCAGTAAAACAATACAGCGTAGAGAAAAAAAAATTGAAAAAAAAAACTGACAATATAGTAAGCAAATTTTATTTATTGTACATCACAATTCACACATGCATCATGCATCCAAATAACTTGTTTCTTCAATTTACAAGACTTAAACAACAAATTCATAATCAAATGGGAAAGATGAGAATATATCAAACATTCAAACACAATATAACCATCTTTAGTGTCAATAAAACATTTCACATATAAAGGAAAAAAAATAGCTTAACAATAGTCAATCAAGTAGACAACACACGGGCATGATATCATCCATATAATTCGGTTTTAGGAAGGATCATTGGCTTCTTTGCATCCATAACGCGGGGAAAGATCGTATATTGTCCATGATCCTGAGCTTAAGAAGGAAATGAGTGATAATTCCACATAAAAATCCAAGTGATGCACCCGATTCTACAAGGGAAACGGCTGTGACGAGTAGCATAACAAATGCCTCCTCCTTTGTGTTCATGTCCCTACAAGCCATAGCTAGCTCAAGTCCAGCAAATAATAAGAGCACTCCTAGGACCCCGACCGGGAATTGGTCCAGTATTTTAATGATTGAACTCCCTAAGACAATGCCAATTATCAACTTGGCCGCGCCTAAAAGTGCGACACATGCTCCACTCCTACCCCCAAACTTGTATTGCCCGGCTAGGCCTCCGGCACCATGACAAGTTGGCACGGCACCAAACCAACACCCGACTAAGTTCATCATCCCAACCGTGACCGCAAGAGATGTAGCCGTAAAATCCTTTTGGGGAAATAGATCAGATGACAACTTACACACAGCGATAACAGAATTCAATATCGACAAGGGTAATTGTGGAACAGTAGGTCTTGCTTAAGACGGGTCGGATCTTACAACGGGTATTTTATGAGAGAAAATGGGTAGAGGGGACAAGGTGGGCTCCCCCCATGTGCTCTCCACTCACCCTTAATGGGTATTTTGTGAGAGAATATGGTATCCGTCTTAAGCTTAAGACGGATACCTCGGTCTGAAATAAGAATTTGTGATTGTGGAATTGTACCCTTGATAAACCCATCTTTCCACTCTTGCTTAGATATTTTGACAATATGAATAGTAGAGGGTCCAAACTTAAAACCCTTACCCACTTCTTTAGGTCCTCTAACAATTGACAAAATTAACCCTAATATAAAAATAATAAAAGCACTAGGAAGAGCATACAAAACCCTCCTAAAACCCTTATTTTTTTTCTCATCATTATTCTCAAAACTCTCACTCAAATCACACTCTTGATCATTTTCCTTCTCCTTTTCCTTTTCTTTTCCTCCTCCAGTCACAAGAATAATAAAACATGCACAAATAATAGCCAACAATAAACCATCTAAGCCTAACCAAGGTCTATCACCTAAACTCTTAGACTTAACAAAATCTTGCTTAGACCTTATATACTTAACTGCAGACATAGCAAATGACAAACCTTGTGACAATTGAATACCTCTAACAACAGAAAGAGGTATCAACCAATACACTAGTTGCATAAGTTGTGTTGCACCAAGAACAAATAATATTCCACCAGTGCAAATACCTGCAGCCATAATTTCCGGGACACCGAAATCAGGATTCGCTATGGCAACGGCTGCAATCGACTTCATGGGTTGTACCGGCATTGGTACACCATAGATTGCACCAGTGATTATGTTGTATACACCAGTGAATATAAGGGTAGTACCCAAATCAAGATTTCTTGATAATGTTAGGGCTAAGATTATGGGTATAAATGTGCCTAAATCACCCATTGCACCATTTAATTCACCCCATTTTGACTTAAAACTTAGGTTTTCTTTAAGATTACCCCATAAATTGTAGGGAAATTTTTCAGTTTTTTCATTGAAAGGTGGAGTTTCTGACCTTTCAAGTTGGTTTTGTGGATCCATTTGCAAAAATCAAATGGGATTTGTATTCAATTGGGAGTATGTATTTGATTTGAAATTTTGAATGGTAGGTATTGAGGTTGGTGAGTGCATAAATAGTTGTATTCTACATGGGAATATATATAGGAGTATTTTGCAATTTCTTCTCATTTTGGATCTTTAATTTTATTTTTTTATTTTCTTTGACTAAAATTTTGGATCATCTAAATATCTAATTGGCCCTTTCACTCAAGGGTCATTTGATAAGGGCTTTATATAAAACAAATATGATCCACGAGAAGTGGCGATTGTGATTTCATACTTATGAAATACAATATATTTTTAAGATAAATTATCAATTCAGAATAGCATTTTTCGGCTGAAATTAAAACGGATAAAAGGTACTTCCTCCGTGCCATTTGATTGTATACGTTTGCTTTTTGACCACTATTAAAACATATTACACATATTTTCATTTTAGACGGACACTATCCGTTTTAAGCTTAAGACGGGTCAAATACATACCAAATCACCCCACTTGTTGCCCAGAAAATGCCAAAATTTTTGTCCCTATTAGTCCCATGTGATGGTATTTGGCTCGTCTTAAAGTTTAAGACAGATAATCCGTCTTAAGCAAGACTTACTAAACGGATTAAGTCCAGTTGTAATAATTCTAATCCGATCTATCTAATCATATACTTCCTCCCTTCAACTCCACTCTATCACTTTACTTTTTCACATTTACCAACACGTGTTTCACGCGATAAATATCGTTAGCTACGTATTTGCAAAAATTATAAAAGTTAGATATTTTTAATGTACTCGTAAATAGACCTGGCAAAAGCAACCCGATCCGATTGACTCGACCCGAATGACCCGACCCGTGACCCGAAATAGACCCGAACTACAACACCCAAATGTGACCCGAAACCCGATTGGACCCGACCCGACCCGAACATAACCCGATCTTTCTTGACCCGTAACTGACCCGACCCGAAAATAACCCGATCCAAAACCACTCAACCCGAAAATGACCCGACAAAACATAACTTTAATTGAACCGAAAAGACTTAAAATGACATTTTGTCTCTTATTCTTTGACCCAAAAATGACCCGACCCAAAATAACCTGCCCGAAACGGACCCGACAACAAACCCGAAACCCGAAATGACCCGACCCGGCCCGAATTAACCCGAAATCAACGAGAGACCCGAACTGACCCGACCCGAACTGACCCGACCCAAACCCGACCCGGTTGACCCGTTTGCCAGGTCTACTCGTAAAGACGAATCAAACCAGATCACACTTGAATATATTTTCACCTATTAATTGAGAGAAAATTGCAATTAGAAACTCACACATGAATAGTGTACAAAATTGAATATGGTAGAGTGGAGTTGAAGGGAGGTAGTACTTCGTATATTCATGAAATTATTTACGGGTCACAAATTTTTTATTTTAAAAACGAGTCGAATCAATAAGATCAAATCAAAATATTTATGGATGAGCACAAAGTTTACCAAGGTACGAGTATTAGATATTTAAATACTGTACAACTTAATCCGTTTTTTGTTTTAAAAAATACTACTTTTGTCCTCGTCATTTGTTTATTATTTTTATAATATGGTGTTTCATTTATTTGTTTAACTATCTATATTAGGGACGTAATCCATGAGTAATTTGATTACACAATTAAATTAATGTCCACTTGTAATCCACCAAGTACAAACACAAGTGATTCTCTACTATTTTTTTAATAATTGTACCAAAATAAAAGGTAAATATATGACTGGGATATTGAAGATTAGGGTTTTTGATACAATTTTTAAAAAAATAGTGTAAAGGTGACCGTAGTGTAACTCGTGTAAGGCTTACCTCTGTACTCTGTAGTCACGTTGGGAATCGAGAATTGAGATGAATGTGACCTGAGATAAAACAGGCGTGACCCACATCCACATGAGAGTATCGGAGCTTTGACATTATCATTCCGTATGCTTCGTATAAATATTCCGTTCCAGTTGGTCCCACTCGTAACGGAAATATCCGTTATAAATTTGTGATGGGTTGAATCCCCTCTTATAAAAAGGATGCCTTCTTTAATTTGTGAGAGGGAATCTGACCTGTCATAAGCTTGTAAGAGTTGTAACGGATATGCCCGTTATAAATGAGAATTTGTGATTCTGTAAAATGTTTTATTTCTATATGATTAGAATTAGGAGAAACTTGACCCATTAAAATTTTTTACGGATATATCTTAATAAGTGGGACTTATTCTTTATTAACGATAGAGATATCCGTTTTATCCCGTTTAATACATAATATAATACTCTTCATGTTAACAAGAATAAATTTTTTATTTTTAGAATAACTTATGTGATTAAATAAGATATGTTTACTCATATTTTATTTAATACTGATATGATCATCCAAAATATTTCGTAAATAAAAATTTAGAACTCACACGAAACCTTTAAGATTTGACAATTTACACGAAATACTAATATTTTATTCCGAAAATCTTTAAGTGGGCAATGGGCATAACTTGTGTTCACAAGCTCATAAAGCGAAGATTTTTTTTTCAAGTCGAACATCTTTACAAGAACTATGAATTGAAAAAAGATTGTCAAAAGTTTTGAACCCGTGAGGCCGTGACCAAGAGATATGGTCACGCAAAGCTTTCTCCGTCAAAAAATCTTAAAACATACAAAAACTTCGTAGGCACGAGAATCCAAATAAGAAATTTTTTTTTCAAATCGTAGTTCCCAGATCGACTTGAAAAAAAATGTCACTTTTCTAGTAAACACGAGTTATGACGTCTTAAAGTTTCTAGGATAAAAAAATTGGGAATTTCGTGTAAAATGTTAAACTTAGGCCCCGTTCTTTTGAGCTGAATTTTGCTGAATTTTTCTGAACTGAACTTTTAGGATCTGAACTTTTCTGAACTGAACTTATAGAAGCTGAACTTTTTTGAACGTATAGAAGCTGAACTGACCTTATAGAAGCTGAACTGAACTAAAATTATAGGAGCTGAACTCATAGAAATTGAACTTTTCTGAACTGAACTTATAGGAGCTGAAATTTTTATGAATATATGATCTGAATAATTTAACTTAAGTTAATTTAACTTAACTTTATTATTATTATTATCTTTAGTTTTTAAAGGTATTATTTACAAAAAAAAATATATGGTGTAAAATACAAAATAAGATAATAAAATAATCACTTCATACACATTATGTTATTCATTTATTACATTTTACTTCTTTTAATCATCAATTTTCATGTATCCTTTTCCTCATCTCTTTCTTTTTGGGACGTGCTTTTTCAAATACGAATTTTACTCTTTCACATACGACATTTACAATTTTATCCTTGTCATTTTTTCGTAATTCATACAATTAATTATTTTCATATCCGGACTCCATTCTCTTCACCTCCCTATGGTAATGCACCCCGTCTGATATAACTCTGGTTGACCCGTTCACCGGCTTCCCCCTTTTTCCGACTACCCTTGTCCCGGCCTCACCGCTCCCGCATTCTTCTTCACCGAACTGTACTCCGCCTGCCCAGCCTGCTTCCATGTCGTCTGACCAAACCTTTAGAGTAACAATCTTCCTTATGATATTGATGATCCGTATAGTTAGATGAAGCAGGAGGGTAGGCTTGATTGAATTGAGCACAGTGCCCAAGTTGCCAGAAATTTATTCTAATGCATAATACCCTTCACTCCTTCATCACATGATTGATTTTAGGTTGAATCCATAAATTGATTCTAATCACTCTTAATTTTCCCATTGATAATTATTACTCACGGATTTCAGTGTGTATCGAACTAATGATTAAGATATTACATAGACAAGTTTCTTTCGGATTATCAAGGAACCATTTTCACTCGCAGATAATCACCACCGCGTCTTCCATCAACAAAATTTCAACATAACACATTAATAATTTCACTAATTGGAAACCCTAATAATTTTAACAAAACATATTAATAATTGATAAACAACTAAATTACTTCATTACATTGGGAATTATGATCCATTGTTCAAATATGTAGAACAATTAGATTCGATTTTAGAGGGAGTAGATACATGTAATAGTTAATTTGTTTTGGTTACAAAAAGGGTATGATCTGGAAAATTAATGAAAAAGTGTATGTGAAAAAGTAAAATTCGTATGTGAAAAAGTAATTCCGTTCTTTTTTATCTCCATCTTTCTTGTCAAATATTTGTCCTAATAAATATAGTTGTACATCTAAGCCAAAGATTAATGTAAGTTACAAAATTTTAGGGTGATTAATATGAGCCTTCATTTCCATAACTATAAAATGATTTATCAATTTAATTTGAAGACATAAATTAATAAATTGTATATAACTAATTCATTTAACAATAAAATAAGGTGAAACGGTCTAACATATGAAAAGACAACTCATCCCCCTTATACTAAAAGAATAAGAGATTGCTAAAAAATTTCCCCCTAAATGAATTATTCTATAATTAGTCTTCATTATGCTATACTATATTTACAACTAAGGCCCTGTTCTTTCCAGCTTAATTTTAGCTCATTTCAGTTCAGTTCAGCTCAGCTCAGCTCAGTTCAGTTCAGTTCAACTCCATTCAGTTCAGTTCAGTTCAGTTCAGCTCTATTTAGTTCAGCTCAGCTTCATTCAGTTCAGTTCAGCTCCACTAAATTCAGCTCACTTCAGTTCTACTCATCTTAAACTTAATTTTTTTTATTAATATTAATATTAGTTATTATTATTATTTAATTTATTACTATTATCATTATTATTATTATTAATTAAATAATACTCCCTCCATCTCATAATTATCCCTCGTTATAACTTTGACCATAAATAAGTTTTAAAATATAAAAACTTAGACGTTATAACAAAAAAAAATTACATTCATCATAAAATAAAAATAAAAATTGGAAACATATTTTTTAAATGAAAAAAAAATTGAATATAAATGAAGAGAAATCAAGTCAAAGTGTCGTCTCGAAAACTATGCTATACAAAATACGAAAATTATTATGAACTGGAGGGGAATATTCTATTAATAGCAACTATTATCAATATTATTAATATTACTATTATTATTTATTATAATAATTATAATTACTATTATTATTATTATAATTATTTTATCAAGCTCAAAGCACAATTTAAAAGAAATTTACTACTACTAGTAGTATATATTATTGTTATTACTACTATTATTACTATTATTATTATTAACACTAATTATTATTATTATTATAATGAATGTTCTGACTATCAAAATCAATCATATTAATATTAATACTACTATTACTATTTACTAATATTATTACTAAGACTAATGATAACAACTAATAATATTTATCATTATCATTACCATTATGATTATGATAACAACTAATAATCATAATTATAATTATTGTTGTTATTATTATATTTATTATTATTATTATTATTATTATTATTATTATTATTATTATTATTATTATTATTATTATTATTATTATTATTATTATAATTATAATTATTATTATATTATTATTATTATTATTTTTTCAGCTCAGTTCAGCTCCAATAAGCTTATTTCAGTTCAGCTTTATTCAGTTCAGTTCAGTTCAGCTTCATTCAGTTAAGTTCAATTCAGTTCAGCTTCATTCAGTTCAGCTCAGCTCTATTAAGTTAAGTTCAGTTCAGTTTAGCTCTAAAAAGTCAGAAAGAACAGGGCATAAGGCTCTGTTCTTTTGGACTGAATTTGTCTGAACTGAACTGAACTTAATGGAGCTGAACTGAACTGAACTGAACTTAATAGAGCTGAACTGAACTGAACTGAACTGAACTTAGGCCCTGTTCTTTTGGGCTGAATTTTGCTGAACTTTTCTAAACTGAACTTATAGGAGCTGAACTAAACTGAATTGAACTTATAGGAGCTGAACTGAACTGAACTTATAGGAGCTGAACTGAACTTATAAGAGCTGAACTGAACTGAACTGAACTGAACTTATAGGAGCCGAACTTTTCTGAACTTAGTTTTACTTAATTGAATAGAATTTATAAAATCTAAACTTTACTAAACTGAACTTTATTATAATCATTATCTTTTGGAAAGGGTTGTCATACAAAAAAAAAATATACTCTAAAACATAAGGTAAGATAATAAAATTATTCCGATTTATATACATTGGTTTGTTGATACAGATTACTACGTTTACATTACGATAAAAAAATAAATCACATATTACATCATTTTCTAACCATCTATTTCTATATCATCATCTTCCTCATCACTTTCTTCTTCATCTTCACTATCACTCGAAACAACGAATCCATTGTCTCGCCAAATGTTTTTTTACTATCTTGTTTCGTATCTTGAACATGGCATTTTTCCGCTTATCATCAAACATGTCTGAATCTACTGTTCCTTGAATATTCACGTCATGTTGTATAATAGGTATTCCAAGAGTATGCATTCTTATAAAATTATGGAGTGTGAATGTAGAAACAATAATAGACATTTGATACTTTTGTGACATTTGGAGCATATTTTGTTAACATCTTCCACCTTTTTTCAATTAACCAAATGCCATTTCAACTTTCATTCAAAAATGATGAATGTCGATAGTTGAAATACTCTACAATTCCTTCGGGCGGTCTCAATGATAATGTATGTATCCAATAATTAATGTCAAATGTTTTTATATCGGTTTTCATAAATAATATATCTGTATAATTTTTCTAAACTTAATTTGTAAGAATTGAACTTTTCTTAACTGAACTTATAAAAGCTGAACTGAACTGAACTGAACTTATAGGAGCTGAACTAAACTGAACTTATAGGAGCTGAACTGAACTGAACTTATAGGAGCTGAACTGAACTTATAGGAGCTGAACTGAACTGAAATGAACTTATAGGAACTGAACTGAACTGAAGCTGAACTGAACTTAAAGGGGGTGAGTTTAACTCCAAAAGAACAGGGCCTTAGGCTCTGTTCTTTTGAACTGAATTTGTCTGAACTGAACTGAACTGAACTTAATGGAGCTGAACTGAACTGAACTGAACTTAATAGAGCTGAACTGAACTGAACTTAATGGAGCTGAACTGAACTGAACTGATTTGAACTGAAATTATAAAAAGATAACAACAACAATATTATTATTATTATTATTATTATTATTATTATTTTTTATTATAAGATGCGCGCAGCTTTCATTAAAATAAAATGTAAAGTTTACAAGAAGTTGGTGGGGAGCCGAGAGACAATCTGGGCCCCCACCCCCTTAGCTATAGCAAAACTAAGCCTAGTAAAGATATAAGTGGCCACCCGAGCCCCAGCATCCTGAGATACCGAGAATTTCTGGATCCGCTTGAGCAAGTCAACAGCATCCGAGCCCAGCTCTCCAAGCGAAGAGAAAGAGAAGGGTAGGAAACCATAGCCAGCAGCCGCGCATAAATCTCGATACTTAGCACATTTGCGCTGGGCAGCATCAGCGACAACCCGTCCCGGCACAAATAATAATAATAATAATAATAATAATAATAATAATAATAATAATAATAATAATTATTATTATTATTATTACTCCCTCCATTCAAGTCCAAATAGAACATTTTTTTTTTTGACACTATTCATGAATAAAGAGAATATTTACGATTTCTTTCAATATGTAAGATAAAATATGGTCATGTGTGATCTTGTTTGATTCGCCTTTATAAGTAAAATAAGAATATCAAATTTTTATATTTTTTTATAATGTAAAACTCGAGATATTTAAGTTCTAAATGGTGCATTGGCAAACGTGTAAAAGAGAAATGTTGTGTTTGGAATTGAATAGAGGGAGTATTATTTTTTTTTTTTATTTTTTTTTTTTATTTATTAAGATGCGCGCAACTTTCATTAAAATAAAATGAAAAGTTTACATGAAGTTGGTGGGGAGCCGAGAGACAATCTGGGCCCCCACCCCCTTAGCTATAGCAAAACTAAGTCTAGTAAAGATATAAGCGGCCACCCGAGCCCCAGCATCCTGAGATACCGAGAATTTCTGGATCCGCTTCAGCAAGTCAACAGCATCCGAACCCAACTCCCCAAGCGAAGAGAAAGAGAAGGGTAGGAAACTGTAACCAGCAGCCTCGCAAAACTCCCTATACTTAGCACACTTGCGCTGCGCAGCATCAGTAACAACCCGTCCCGGCACAAAATTGGGCATCCCAGTCTGTGTCAAGGGAGAGGACCCAGTCAAATCAACACACACGTCACGTCCTCTGTCCCATGAATATAGCAGCAAATCCGCAGGACGAAGAGAGCCGCCCTGTCCGTCAACTAAACCGATATCCACCTCCTTACCCGTTGAAATACCAGATCTATAGCAGATGTCGAATAAGGTGTCACGGACGAGGTTATGCCGATGCTTAACACCCACAGTGCCAGTACAAGAAACAGCGTGGTCCCCGAAAATATCATCAGCAAAAACCCGAGAGCAAGCAGGACAAGGCCTAGATACCACGAATAAAGGAGCACCCAGACGATATCCTAGCACACTACGGTAAGTCCTCCCGTTCATAGTCTGACCCAACCCAGAGATCGGAACCGCACGCAACTAATCAGAGGAGTGGGCACCAAGCTATGACTTCCACAATGCAAGCTGACGCGGTGTTAAAGAGTAAACAGATTCTGCATTAGCAACAATCCTCGCAAAATATATATCTGCCAATTTTTTCATAAGTTTAGGGGCAGCGATTTCACTAGGATCACGTAATAAAGTAGAACCTGTAGTCTCCGAAAACACCTGCAAGGCATCATCAAAAGTAGGACCAGCATCCAAAATACCAGAAGGCCGTAGTAACTTAGCTTGCAAATCGGCAGACTGCAAACGGGACGCCAAAAAATCATAGTACATAACATCCCCGGCAGCATAAACACCGAGCCCACCAAGATGAAAAGGGAAAGTGGCAAGGCGCCACTGCCAATCCCCAAAACCTGGCCCAGACTCGGTGACAATGCGTTCCAAGCTAAAACAATGTGCTGCATCAAAACGAAGATGGACATACCCAAAGACTCTCGGCGAACATGTACGGAGGGTAAAGTAGAGCTTAGAAATACCAGTACAAGCTCGAAGCAGAAGCAACTCTCATTGCGGGTCCTCAATCCTACAAATCAAAAGAGTGGAGTACAAGATCCTACAAATCCTACAAGGGAGTCAATGAGACTACCTCAAAACCAAACAAAGAAACCAAACAAAGAAACCATACTTAGACATTACTAGGATTTCTAAGTAAGACTAAATATTTAATCTTCCAAACAAGGGCTTCAATAGAGCGAGAGGAGCCATGAAATATACGTCTATTTATTTCAGACCAAAGGAGATAGATAATACACATCAAAGCACATCTTCGCTGCTGCTTTATCCAACTCTTTCCCCGGTTGTGACCCTGGTACCAGCTGAAAATCTGAGAAAGCCGAGTAACACGAGTAGCTTTTATCCAACAAGATGTAGTCAGCCAGACAGAAGCGGAGTAGGAACAATCAAAGAAGAGGTGCTCACTAGTCTTCATGCTCTGCTCACACAAAACACATCTATTAACTAAAACAATTCCACGATGGCAAATATTATCAATAGTGGGAAGACAATTCTGAGTAGCCATAAGACCAATAACACAATGCTTAGGATAGCAACTAGAGTCCCAAATGGTGCGATGCTGATAAAAAAAGGCTCCTCTAGGACGAATAAGATCATAGAATTGAGATCTATAGTTATCCTCCAAAAGAAAGAGACTAGCATCCGAGGACCTACCTAGATATTGAACAAGCAAATCACGACAATGAATAATACTACTCATAAACCAAGAATGAGCAGAAGTGAGCTGAAAATACCATATGGAGGAACCCTTCAGGATATACGCATTCACCCACTTAACCCAAATAGTATCAGAATTAATAGCCAATTTCTTGACCCAAGATAGCATAAGCGTTTTGTTCCAACTGAGAACCTTCTTAATATCAATACCACCTTCCTCTCGAGGCTGACAAAGACTAGTCCAGCTCTTGAAAATATGCCTATGATGGCCTTGAGTAGATCCCCACAAGAAATCCTTACAAATTTTGTTAATTTTCTTAACAATACCTTTAGGAAGAAGGATACTCGAACCCCAAAAATTGTTTAAGCCAAACAAAACAGTGTTAATGAGTTGAGCCTTACCATAATAAGAGAGATGATGATTAGCCCAATGATTGATCTTACCTCGAATCTTATCCAGATCAGAAGAGGAGAGAACATAGGCTGAGTTAAACGAGAACAGAAGAGGTGAATACCCAGATATCTCACAGGGAAACTACCTTCAGTATAACCTGTAGAAGAGAGAATAAGCACTTTCAACTGAGGAGAGACACCACCAAAATAAAGACTAGACTTCATAGGATTAGCTGCAAGACCAGAGTATCCAGCAAATAGTCTCAAGCAATCATTCACAGCCTGAACAGAAGGAAGATCCCCACGGGTAAACACCAAAAGATCATCATCAAATACAAGATGTGTAAGATTAACCTATACACACTTAGGGTGATAAGAGAAGTTAGGATATTCAGGCAGCTTCCTCAAAAGACGGGACATAACCTCCATACAAAGAGCAAAGAGATAAGGAGATAAGGGATCACCTTGTTTGAGTCCCCTCTTACCTGGAAAAAAACCTTCAATAGACCCATTGATATTAAGGGAGAAGTGAGAAGAGGTAACACAAGCAAGAACCCACTTTATAAAAAGAGGAGGGAAACCAAAGAGCCTTAAACAATCTGCCAGAAAGTCCCAATTGACAGAATCAAAGGCTTTTCTAATGTCAATCTTAAGAGTACACCTGGGGGTTAACAAACTTCTATTATACTTGGAAACCATCTCATGGGCAAGCATGGAATTATCAAACAAATCTCTACCCTCAATGAAAGTTGCCTGCTCTAGGCCAACAATCTCCCCCAGGACAGACTTCATTCTGTTAGCTAATATCTTACTAACAGTTTTGTAAGAGACAATGCAACACGAAATAGGCCTGAAATCAGAAACAGCCTTAAGAGAATCCCCTTTAAGGA
Organism: Heliosperma pusillum; assembly: GCA_022085475.1. NCBI lineage: Eukaryota > Viridiplantae > Streptophyta > Magnoliopsida > Caryophyllales > Caryophyllaceae > Heliosperma > Heliosperma pusillum. Next base: position 136,731 of record JAIUZE010070397.1, read on the forward strand.
TGAGAGAAATAAGAGTGGAGTTAGAAGCACAAGGCATTGAGGCCTTAGCAAAAAACTCCATAACAGCAGCCTTAAAAGCAGCCCCAGTGATAGACCAAGAGGATTTGAAAAAACCAGAGGAGTAGCCATCAATACCTGGGCTCTTGTTTTTGTCAATAGCAAAGAGAGCACTCTCAATTTCCCCAAAAGTAACAGGAACCTCCAAGCTATGATCAGAAGAGAGACAATTGGAGAACAACTCCACAGGCAGAGGAATAACAGAAGTGACAGATCCTAAGAGCTCTCTATAATAACAAACAAAGGCATTAGCAACAGCAGAGTGACCATGACATACATGACCATTCATATCCTCAATGACCCCAATAGTATTTCTGACTTTCCTAGCTTTAATATGAGCATAGAAATATTTAGAAGCTAACACTTTAATTCCAGCCTTTTTAAGCTTAGAATAAACCTGGAGACAATCCTTCTCTTGATGAAGAAGGAGGGAGCACAAAGGTGAGGACTGCAAAAGAAGCTGGCAGGAAGACAGATTCTCCTTTGCCAACTTTACTCTAGCAGTGAGCCCAGAAAACTCAGCCTGATGAAGAGACTTGTTGTAGCCCTCAGCTTGCAAAATAGGGAGAATATTCTACCTCCACTAACACCATAATACCATCCCTGAGTAACCCTAGAAAGGAAGTAAGGAGAAAGAGCCCAGCAGTTAAGAAATCTAAAAGGCCTGGAAAGAAAAGCAGAAGGAGGATCCACATTCAAAATGGCAGGAGAATAATCAGAGACACCTTGAGGAAGAAAAGCCATAGTAGACCTAGAGAAATAAGAATACCAGGCAGAATTAACCAGTACCCTATCAAGCTTAGACCATTTAGGGGAAAGAATCTGGTTGTTGTGCCAAGTAAAAAGACCACCAGTAAAAGGATGATCAGAAAGGCTGCAAGCAGACAAGCAATCCCTGAATTCATGTATCTCCCTATCATAAATTTGATAGCCAAGTCTCTCATCAGCAGATAGGGAGACATTAAAATCCCCAAGGCAAGCCAAAGGAATCTGATGACTCATAGCAAAAGAATTAAGTTTATCCCAAAGAGCAAGTCTATCAACAGCTCTATTAAAAGCATAAATAAAAGTAACCAAAAAACACTTCTGAGTAAGGAGATTTGTAATAATGCAATGGGCATACTGAGCATTATCTTCAAGAAGATGAACATGAACAGAAGAGGGGTTCCATAAAATCCAAATTCTCACATCAAAGTGAAAGCCATAAGTAGTAATAATAGAGAAGTTTTTAAAAGACCTTTTGTGAATAGCCTGAGCATATCTGGCCTTTATATGCGTCTCCAAAATAGCACCACAATCCACCTTATTCCCATTCAGGAAGTCTTAAACCTCCTGCTATTTTAGGGGGTCATTCATCCCCCTCACATTCGAGGAGGAAATGATCATTGAGGTGAAAGAGGGGGGGATGACCCACCAGGCTCAAGCTCCACAACAATATTTCATTGATCCACACCCAGAGAAACAAATACTTCTTTATGAGAATCAAGCAGGGCAAACTTATTCTCAAGAGTAGTAACCAATGGTTCAATATGAGGGACATACTTGCTTTTAACCTGAACAGAAACAAACCCTTCCTCATCCTGCTGAGTAGAGACAGCTGGTTTGACCACAGCTGCCTGCTGAACAGGCTTAAAAACCTTCTTCACGACATTCCTACTGCATTTCTCTTTAGTATGACCTACCTTTTTACAAGTATGACAGTAAAAAGGCACCCATTCATAATCAATTTTCTGCAAAATCCTCCCTCTATAAGGTGTCTGAAGAGCCATTGCTTTGGGGAGTTCTTTGGAGATATCAACTTCCACCAAAACTCGAGCAAAAGCAATTTTAGACTTATTTGTAGTAGTCTCATCTGCACAAATAGGTCTTCCCACAAAACTAGCAACCTTACTAAGAGCAGTACTTGACCAAAAGCAAGGGTCAAGATTAGGGAACAATACCCAGACAGGAACCACAGTGATAACATGAAGTTCAGCAGCCACAGTGGGAGTCAAAGTCTTAAAACACAAAAGGAAAGCCATAAAGATTCCAGGATTCAGAAAGAATATTGGTCATGTCTTCCTGAGAGAGAAAGCAAAAATAAAACCAACCCTTAGAGAAATAAAGAATTTCAGGGGTAGAGATCTGCCCCCAATGTTTCGCAACCAGAGTATTAAGCTCAACAATAGAGGTACGACGACCCATGACTGTCCCAACACGCGTATACTTCCAGTAATCAATTTCCTCCACAATATCCTGAGATTCAATCACAACAGCATCTAAAGAGGGATTAACATACGTTAAGGACATACCCTTACCAGATGACTTAAGAACTTTAGAAAAAGAAGGCTTAACCGGGACATCAATCACCGGAGTAACCTTAGGAGCCACATGAATAACTGGACTCCTCTCCTTAGGTAAAGAGGGAGAAGAAGAAATCAAGCCTGAACTAGATGCTAAGGAAGAATCCTTACCCTGTTTCAGTTGAGATGCCTGCGATTGCCCCAATTTTGAAGTTCCCAATTGAAGGAAATCCCCCAAATTCGCAGACCTAGGTGTACGATCCAACGAAGCCTCAACCAAATTAGTATCCTCCGCAGATGCCTCAGAAGATTTGGGTGGACGAGCGGCGGCATGAAGTTTGGGCGGCCGGCCCCTCGGCATGGCGACGGATTGAGTGAACCATTCTTCTCTCTTTATTATTATTATGATTATTATTATTATTATTATTATTATTATTATTATTATTATTATTATTATTATTATTATTATTATTATTATTATTATTATTATTATTATTAATAATAATAATAATAATAATAATAATAATAATAATAATAATTATTATTATTATTATTATTATTATTATTATTATTATTATTATTATTATTATTATTATTATTATTATTATTATTATTATTTTTTTTTTTTTTTTTTTTTTTTATTATTTATTATTATGCGCGCAGCTTTCATTAAAATAAAATGAATAGTTTACATGAAGTTGGCGGGGAGCCGAGAGACAATCTGGGCCCCCACCTCCTTAGCTACAGCAAAGCTAATCCTAGTAAAAATATAAGCGGCAACCCGAGCCCCTGCATCCTGAGATACCGAGAACTTCTGGATCCGCTTAAGCAAGTCAACAGCATCCGAGCCCAGCTCCCCAAGCGAAGAGAAAGAGAAGGGTAGGAAACCATAGCCAGCAGTCGCGCATAAATCCCTATACTTAGCACATTTGCGCTGAGCAGCATCAGCAACAACCCGTCCCGGCACAAAATCAGACATCCCAGTCTGAGTCAAGGGGGAAGACCCTGTCAAATCAACACACACATCACGCCCTCTGTCCCACGAATAAAGTAGCAAATCCGCAGGTCGAAGAGATCCGCCATGCCCGTCAACCAAACCGATATCAACCTCCTTGCCCGAAGAAATACCAGACCTATAGCATATGTCGAATAAGGTGTCACGAACGAGGTTATGCCGATGCTTAACTCCCACAGTACCAGTACAAGAAACAGCGTGGTCCCCATACAAATCATCAGCAAAAACCCGAGAGCAAGCAGGACAAGGCCTAGATACCGTGAATAACGGGACACCAAGGCGATACCCCAGCACACTACGGTAAGTCCTCCGGTTCATAGTCTGACCCAACCCAGAGATAGGAACCGCGCGCAACCAATCAGAAGCGTGGGCACCCTGCTGAGACTTCCATAACGCAAGCTGACGCGGTGTCAAAGAGAATACAGATTCCGCAGTAGCAGCAATCCTCGCAAAATATATATCTGCCAGTTTCTTCATAAGTTTAGGGGCAGCGATTTCACTAGGATCACGTAAAAAGGAAGAACCTGTAGTCTCAGAGAACACCCGCAAGGCATTGTCGAAAGTAGGACCAGAATCCACAATACCTGAAGACCGAAGTAGCTTACCCTGCAAATCAGCAGACTGCAAACGGGACGCTAGGAAAGCATAATGAAAAACATCCCCGGCAGCATAAACACCGAGCCCACCCAGATGAAAAGGGAAAGTGGCAAGGCGCCACTGCCAATCCCCAAAACCAGGCCCAGACGCGGTGACAATACGTTCCAAGCTAGAACGAAGTGCTGCATCAAAACGAAGATGGACAGACCCAAAGATCTCCGGGGAACATGTACGGAGGGTAAAGTAGAGCTTAGATATACCCGTACAAGCTCTAAGCAGAAGCAACTCACATTGCGGGTCCTCAAGCCTAGCAACTAAATCCATCAGCTCGATGGTCTTAGTCACTCTCTTCGCCACAAGCTCACTGCCAAAACTAGAGCAAGTACTGACAGGCCCACCCAAAACAGAAACACCACGCAAAGGCCGGGCAATGGAAGGAGGGAAAACACCAGGAAAACGACTCCGGGGATCCTCAGTAGGCCAAAAAACCTCAGTCTTAGCGACATTAAGATGGAGACCAAACTGAGGACCATCTGCCATAATCAAATCCAAAACCTTCCCCACCTCCAAAGTATCCCCAACAATGGTGCCATCATCCAAGTACCAAGCATGCAAACTCAAATCAAAAGAATCCCGAATCTTGCACACCAAGGGATGCAAAACCAAAGCGAAAAGCAAGGGTCCCAAAGGATCACCCTGCTGGACTCCCTGACAAGACCACAAAGAATGTTCCCCATAATATAGACGGGCAGGACTAGAGTAACAAAACTCCACCCAACGGGAAAGAATCGGGCAACGACGACGAACTTCCAAAAGCATGGTTACACGATCAACAAGGTTGAAAGCATTCTGGAAGTCAACCAGCAACATAGAAAGCCCCACATCGCCACCACGAGCCTCAATGAACCGATTCAAGGCATGTAAGACAGCCTCTCCTCCACCGGACACCCCAACCCCAAACTGAAGACCAGCAAAATAAGAACACAAAGAAGGACCAACCAAACAAGCACCTACCTTATAAACAAGACGTCTCCAGACGGTGCCAACAGCAATAGGACGAACACCACCACCAGGTTTAACAAGCGGCGTGAGTGGAGCGCTGTCAATGTACTCACCAAGAGCTTGTGGACATCGGCCCTCAAGAAAAAGATTGACCACTCTAGAAATAGAAGCGATCAGATCATCAGAGATAGCCACAGCAGCGCCACTCAAGCAATCCATGAGGTGTTGGGCACGAAACCCATCCCTCCCACAAGAAGTGCCACGTGGGAAACTACGAATCATATCCACAACCACAGCCGAAGAGGCAATAAGAGAATGATGGTCCACAGGCAAAGGAGGCAAGGAAGGTGATGGGGCGGCCGGGTGTTTCTCTCGCAAAGCCCCAAGAGTGGCATCAGAGTAGGGGGCTACGCCAGAGGAAGAAAGCACCCTAACAGCAGCAGTATAGTGGCCATCACAAATCTTCCGCCGACATTGGCGGAGGTTAATCTCACTCAAATCTAGGTCCTCCTCCACCTGAAACGAAGGAGGAACCTCAGCCAAACACTCCTGCAAAAGCTGCAAACCCCCTCCAGGTACCCCCCAAGCAAGAATAGCCCTGGTAATACTCTCCTCCTGACGCTGTCGCCTAACAGCAGTCCTACACTCAAGATTACTCCTAGGAACGAAGGTCTTAAGCAGACAAAGAGGCAACACAAGCAAACGAACCCAGCAGGAGAGGTCACCAGGGGTCAACCACATCATCCAAGACCCCCTTCAAAACCCGAGCAAACCCAAGACGACACTTAGAGGGAATAGATTTCACGGTGCGGAGACCCAAAGGAAATAAACGATCAAGCGAAGAAACAGACCACTGAGCAAACTCCACCCCACCATCAGATGAAAGAACCGAGTGAGACGGAGCCGGAGGTCTAGGGATACCATGAATAATAAAGTTAACGAAACCATTCCCACAATCCGGAGGCGCAACAATATCACCACGACTATGCCGACACCTAGAGCGAAAAGTATGAGTTTTAAAACACTCCCCACACAACCAAAGCCCCATTCGCTTCAAGGTAATCTCGGCATTAGAGAAAACCGTCAGACTATCAGAAAGAGTTTGACGGGTCAGACCCATATCACCATCAATACAATGCCGATCCTGAAAATGCTTTATCCAGGCGGCCTTAGTAAGGCCGTTACCACGACCATCCGGACACCCATGAATACACGAGAAAGGACAATGGAACCGGACTAAAGCAGGCATGAAGAAGAAAAAGCTAAAAAAAAAATAAATAAAAAATAAAAGATTAAACCTAAAAAGAAAGACACAAACTCACGTGCATGGCCACGCCACACACACAAACAGGCCGACGGACGACCACTCCACGAAGAGACCCGCTCCGAAGAGCCCAAGCCGTCACCCAGACAACCGGCAGCAGGCCATGGTATAGCCGGCGACAACCAGATAGAAGGAACCACCACAAAGGAAACCTATGTCGAAACCGTCGCGCCGCAAACAAAACTATATCTGCCCTGCTACAGGTGACCGGAGACAGCCGCCTAGAAAGTGGTTGCGGAATCGAGCCCGCGCCAGGAGAGGAGCAGTGGAATCCGGCAAGAGTCCGGCAAGCCAATAACACCAACTCCTGACGACGCACGACGCAGCCAAACACAAACACTAGAAACACCAGCAACAGGCCGAACAATGTCTGGCAAGACGAACCGCCGCCTAGAGGACACAATCAGGGGCACTAGGTGAGGGCGGCAGAGCGAGCAACGCAGGCAACAACGTCGCACGAAGCCCTACTCCTTCTCCTTCTCTTAATGCGAACCACCAACTACCCCACCAGAGCCGGCGACGTGAGGTCTGGATGGTCTGGGTGGGTGGCGGTGGTCGGAGTGGCAGCAACGCAAGAAGACAGCCGACGTTTTAAAATCGTGCCCTAATCAACCGCTAATCGCCTATTATTATTATTATTATTATTATTATTATTATTATTATTATTATTATTATTATTATTATTATTATTATTATTATTATTATTATTATTATTATTATTATTATTATTATTACTATTATTACTATTATTACTACTATTATTATTACTATTATTACTACTATTATTACTACTATTATTACTACTATTATTACTACTATTATTATTACTATTATTATTATTATTATTATTATTATTATTATTCAATTATTCATTCTGATTCTTATGCAAAATATATTCGAATCATTCGAAAAACATATTAAAAATATCAATGTTAATAAAGCAATCCCGTGCATTTTTGCACGGGCTTAAAATTAGTATAGTAGATTTCACAATACTTTCTTAATTATTGTGAAATAATCTCAAACGAGTTATATAATGGAACAGAGGGAGTAGATTTATTTTTTTACTAATACAACATAAAAAAGTACTCCATACTACCTAAGTAGTTAGACATTTAATTAAGGGAAAATATACAAATATAACTAGTTTTAAACCCGTCCAAAAAATGCACGGGTTGTAAATACACCTCTTATAAAAGTTTGTTTAAAAACTTTATTCAAAAACAGTTTTAATAAATTAAAACAACCATACTGATATCCGTAGCTCCAAGGTTATAGTAGAATCACTTATAACCTTGAGCTTGACACGTAAGGTTATAGGTAAAACAACTATAACTTTACTTCCGAAATTTACGATTGAAAGATACCGTTATTGGATGACGACCTATCCTAAAAAATCTTCCTGGAGATCTTCAGTATGTTGATCATCACTTCATTCCAATCTTGAGCTCTTCATCTTGAGCTACGCAACCTACTTCAATTCTTTATCTTTGATCTTGAGCCTGACTTTCGCCAAAGTTATGATAGAACCAGTCATAACTTCACCGCAGCAGTTCCAAGGTTTTGACTCAATGACCTATAACCTTGCAATACCTTTGCTTCACAAATAATCAAGGTTATAGCTGAACAAGCTATAACTTTAAGTGTCAAACCATGCTTAATCTATCAAAGACTAAACAAACAATTACAAGCACAAGCATATACATTATAAGATCAAACATGTCATTATCAATACCAATCATATAACTATATGGTTCAACACTAACAAACAGACCCAGACACCACCTTAGAAGGGACACATCACCTGATGCGCCTTTTTTAAGGCGATATTTAGGATCTATTTATCTTTTCAGCACTGCTGTTTGACCAGACTAGGTCAAACATTCCCTTAGAAGAGGAGCACCATGTGTTGCGCATGTTCTAAGGCCTTGTTTACCCCTGCTTCTCATCTGCCAAGACGAATTGTCTTTCTTTCGATTTAATCGACTAGTAACCGTATTATAATATTTTTTCAGACGTAATTAGTAATAATTAATTATGTTCTAACCTTTTTTTTAATTTTCCTTTTCTTTTTTAAGTCGGGTTTATAAGACAAACATGTGTATCCTTTTGTCTATGCTTCTTCACATGCATTCAAACTAATTCAACTTTGGCATTCAATTCCTAATTTTATAAATCGAACTGACATAGCTAATTTACAATCTAGGATCAAAACAATGTTTGTATTCATACATGCATATTACAACCTTTAAAATCAAGTGTAACAACTAAAGCTCCAATCATTAGTAGAGGCCGCTATTGAGCGGGCAGGATTAGGTGTCTAATTGACGCGCTTCCCAATACGAGAGCCATTCTAGACATAAAATTCTAAGGGGACGATTCTTTGGTGTTCATGTCACTTTATGTCTTGACCTGGCATAAAGATCGGACGTTTTCCAATTTTCCACAATAAATTAGGGGTGACTCCTTCATATTCTGGCTTGTATCGAATCTTTCACCGGTTTCAAAGGCTCTCAAATTGGTTACAAAGTCATGACGTGCCCCTATGAGGCTCTGTGGGCAAATTTGTGCCACCGTCGCAATGCCGATCGGGTGGCGAATGTCCACATCTTGTAGTCGGATTTTCTTGGGTTTATTTATGAATATTTGTAACAAGTCCTCTCATTTATTCTGTCTTTTATAGTTAATATATCCTTATAACTAGTTGGTAATACTTCTTAATCCCTTTTTATTTATTGTTAATCATTTCCTTGTCTATTTATTTGCTTATGTTATATGATATTGTTTGTCATTTCTCATCTTTACTTCCTTGTTTCTTATGTTGGTTAATGGTTAGTGATTAGATTAAGATTAGTATACGATTATGGGAATATTTAGAGGGTAGTTACATGTTTATTTAGTCCCTCTGATTGGTTAGTTAGTTTGCTTCCACTTTTGCCTACGACATCTTCGATGAAATGTCTCTTTGACGAATTGCCTTTCTTTTGTATTTATTTACATTGCTTTAGTAAATATAATGATTAGTGAGTAGTTTCTTAGTTAGGGGAGGAGAGAATTAAGGTCTTTTAGCTAGTTTCACCATTGGGTGACTATGTTGCTACCTTTCACCATCTTTATTGGTCTAGATTTAATCTTTTAAGAGTATTAGTAAATTATTCAGTAAAGGTGACGAATTGACCCGAATAGTTATAATTTCTACCCTAGTGAGAAATTTCTAGGTTGAGACCTTATTTTAAATGACTTCCTTGACATAGGAAAATGGGTCAATGGTTAGTTGGACTTGGCTAGATTGAGAGATCGTCTTACCTTTATCTTACCTTCTATTGTGGGCGCGTTCACCTTAATATCTCCCTAAAACTAGTGATTCCACACGACTCCCTTGTTAGGTTCATATACCTACTCATAAGACTCCTCTTATGATAAAATAATTAACTCTTTAATTAGTTCCCTTAGATCTAGTGCATGCAAACAATATAAAACAAAGATGAGAGGAAAATTTTGTTTCTTCCCATTGATTTGGACGAATTGGGCACAAGAATAGGACACCTTCCTATTCTTGTTCTTCAGCTAAATAAATATGGGATGAACTTCAAGTGTAGAAGCACTCCTATAAGTTGCACTTAGACTATCCCAAATATTTCTTATATTATTTTACTGGAATAATGTAAGAGAATCCCTTGATAATAATACTAATACAACTATTACTACTCTTAGTAATATTTTATGCTATTAGTAATATATGAACTTGATTATGTGAGAAACTTCTTAAGTTTTCATAGTGTTAGAATGAGAGATTGTGTGTGATATTCAAATATGAGATCAAGTAAGTAATAAGAGGAAATACATTTCCTCTTATCGAGCTCACAAAACTGGCACCACCAAAGGAAGAGTAAGCATGCTTCTCACTTTTTTGTCTTTACAAAGTATTAGGGTAGGGTCTAGGCATTAGGTAGTAATCATGTTGTTTAAGTCTTAATTAGAACAACACTCAACACCTAAAGCCTACCCTATAACCCCCCAAAACCGGTGCACCCATGTAAAATGGGTGTCCATTTTATTTTGTGATTTTGTCATTTGTCACATATGTGATATGTGACATGTGACATATAATTTTGCTTATAAATGTACATTTAACTAATTTAAATGCAATCTTATAACAAATAAATTAAAGTTAACATTTTAAGTAATAATTTATAATTACATATATATAAAATGGATCATATCATATTTGATTAATATAATCTACAACTAATTGTAATCATAATAAACCAATTATGCTTATCTAAAATATTTCATAAACTTTAAGCATTCTTAGTAATATAACAATTAAATTACTAAATTGAATCTTATTTAATCATATTACAATAAAATATAATTCTCACTTATAATACAAACTTGTTTTATTTAAGAGTTTAATTAATCTGTATCGTTATAAAATTAATTAATTTTATCGATCAGGGAATCGTCCTTTCGGTGTGACCTCCAGGGATCAACTGATCACCACCGACATACGACAATAATGTCAAAATCTAGTAAGTCAACCGTTACCGATTAATGTGGACCAGTTGACTATAATATTCATCATCCCTTTTTGTATTCTTGTTATTGAGATTTAATTAAGTGATTGTACTATTGTTGAGGACACTTACTCCAACATCCCTAACTACTCCTAACTCCCTTAATTACTCAGTTACTTGTTATTTAATCTTTCCTTTCTCATTTTTAGTTACCTCGGGTGGCCTTGAGATTTAGTTATCCCTGACAAGGGGTTGGACAATTTCTATCGCACTATTCCTTTCGTACACTCACAGTCCTTTATGACCCAAAAATTGTCCATTCACCCCTATTTACATAATGGCTTGGGCAAAAATCAAAGTTAATAAGAAACTATGTCGACTTGGACGAACAGTCTTTAGTCTAAAGAATTGACTCAAAAAGAATTCTTTAGTAGCTCTGTGGTACACGGATTCGCGACCACGTGCCAGGCTGTGGCGTGAGGAACCACGGTCGGGGGCGCTTGAAAAGGAACAAACGCAGAAATACGTATTTGTGGAGTCGCCACCAACTTTTGTGGGAAGTTGGAATCGTTCGAATACTTCACGCCATGTCAAGACACAAAATAATGACATGAACATCAAAAACTCCATACCCTTACCTTTATATGTCTAGAATGACTCTCGTAGATGTCAATGAACACAGATTTTCACAGAGATCTGGAGTAAGGGGTGAAGGAACGTATTAGGAAGTTCTTTAATCAAACACCTAATCCCACCCTCCTCGATAGCGGCCTTTACTAATGATTAGAGAAACTCTTTTGTACTCAATATGTTGTCAGTTATATGCATGCTATGCAACATCCACGTTTTAATCCTAACATGTGAATTAGATTATGTCGGTGAATATGTAATTCGCAATCAATTATGTCCAAAAAGGAATTTAGGATTGATTACATGTGAGAAGACAATTAAATCATACAATCGTTGCAATAATTAATGACTATAAAATTACAAAAGAATTACAAAGAATACAACGAATCTTGGGATCTATGTCGGAAATATGCCCAAAAGAAAGATTTGAAAGAAGAGGAAACGAATTAGATAATTAAAAGACGGATTAGTAGTGATACTAGAATTAATAGTCGATTAATTAGTAATTATGGCTACGTCGAGACGATAAAGGATGTCAGAGACAGAATCTAACCTAGAACAAGCGCAACAGGTGATGCGTTTCTGGAAGAGGCACATCAACCCTTGCGTCAATTTTAGAGGTGGGTTATGGCTATGAAGCCAGAATCGCGATCAGTTAGTATTCATTGGTGTTGGACCTATTTTATAGTTTTGATAATGACATGTGTTTACTTGATAATGTCCTTTACTTGATATATCATGTGCATGTAACTGTGTGCTTTACTCTTATCCTAGCTAACAACAATTACAAGAAAGAAGATCAAAGTTATAAGAACTTCAGGCATAACTTTGAAGCATTCTGTGAGACAAAGTTATAAGAACCTCAGGTATAACTTTGGAAGTTCATATGCAAAGTTATAGCTACCTTGGCTATAACTTTAAAGAAACAATTCAAGTAAAATCTACCTCAAATAACATAAGACTCAAGATGGAGGGTCTTTGTGATCAAGATGAAGAGATGATCCGCATACTAAAGATCTTTGTTAAGATTAGATAGTATAGGTCGTCATTCAGTAATATTCCATTAGAGTGATTTCAAGTTTGTAAAATTATGACTCACTTATAACTTTACTTACTAGAGTTCAAAGCTATAGCTTGAACCTATAACTTTAGATGATAAAAGTTGATGCATGATTTTAGAAATAAATTGTAACACCCGGAAATGTACCCTATTTTTCTAGTAAAAATATTTTACGGATACTTTTTAGTGAAATTTAGTTTTAATCGTAAATTTAATTTTCCGAGTCGAATTTAGAACTTCCGAGTTCGTATTTGGAATTTCCGCGAGATTCCATGTGAATCCCGTCTTAAGGCGACTTTGACTTTTTCTTGACTTTTGAGCCGTCTTTGACTTTCGTTGACTTTTTCTTTCATATACTCCCTCAAACCCTAAATCCTTCATTCATTTCCACTTACTCTTTCTTCCTCATCAAACCACCAAAACCTAAACTCCATTTTCATCCAACATTAGATTCGTCATAGTTCATTCATTTCTTGCTCAAATTCACGTAAGTTCGTCTTATTCTTCCCCTCTTAGCTTCCTCTATCCGTATTGGTAATAAAATTACCGTCATTCTCGCTTTTTAAATTATCCGTCTTTCTCAAGGTGAATGATATTCATCTTTTATTATCTAATTGTATGTAGGTGGAGACTAGGAAGGTTTAGAAATCGATTAAAGACGCGAAAAGGTAACTGTGAAGGGTTACTCGATATCATTTACGTGTTTTATGTGTTTTCTAGGCTAGTAATCGTATTTAGATTATGGTTAGTATGCTTAGGACTTGTGTTGTTGTTGATGGATGTTGTTAGTTGTTAATTGATATGAGAATTGATGATTTGTGATGATAAATGAGGCTTTTGTTGTTTGATAACATGTTGATTTT